>VZSF01004944.1:0-62292 GCA_013398295.1 Chionis minor
TCCGGCCCAAACCCACGACAGAGTAGTAGAATTCACATTTCAGAACTTGAACAACTGAGGTATGTAAGGTACCTTCATGAAGTTGCACCTCTTTTAATTTAGGGTATATCACTATTTGTTCTCCACCACCTTTCAAGCAAACCTTCCTCTCAGCACCTGGGATTTTGGACCCAGCAGAATATTGCATCATCACACGTGGTTGTATTTTCATTTTTTTCCATAAAATATTTGTTCCTTCTACCCAAGCTCTTTTTACTGGGAGGCACTGACACCATTTTTATCTGTCTTGAATAGAAGCTGGAAATTGAACATGCAGTACTGTTAATCTAGCGCGACTGCTTTATCTGCTCTTCCAGACACAGCTTTTATTTTTATTGATGCTCTTGGTGTGGGGCTGTTGCCTTCATGTTTTTGTCCTAGAGGAGAACTCTCAGGATCTCCCTTCTGAAGAAAGGATAAAGCTGTTTTTCAAGACTGTACCTTTTCTTGGAAAAACATGTTAATTTTTAGACTCATAGAAGACTCATCTCAGCTCCTTAATGTTGCTTCCAGGTAGCCGCTGCCTGTGTGTCTATTCTGGAGACTGTCCCTTCCTAAATCCTGTGTGACAAAGGCAGTCCTGTCCTACAAACTCATCTCCTACTGCAGATACAGCAGCCAAAGCGTTTCTTGTCTGCCCTGGTATGGACCTGGCCTACAGCTGAAGTCCCTTGCCGTAATTCCCTTCTCCCCAAAGCGTGCTAATGCTTAAACAATCCTCTGTGCACCACAGTCAGCTTTAACACAGAACAGCTTCTGTGGCTTGCTGTAAAACGGACTGTTACTGGATTCTTTACTTGAATATATATGTATTTAGTCAGTATTAGATAATCCCCCATCCCCATCCTTGAGTCGGCCTAGCAACTGACTGCTGCAGCCCCACAGTGCACAAAGACGACGTTTCAGTTCTTGGTTTTCCCCCTCTCGGTGCCATTTAACATGTAAACATGCAATTCCACAGCTCTAAAGGGAGCATTCATTTGTGTACCTGAATTTCAACTATATACAACTAACTAACGTGCTGTCCCTAAGAAATTACATCCTTTTCTGTATCTGGAACTCATTTTGACCCCTAAAGAGTTGACCTTTCTTGTCTTCTCACCCCAAAGAAGAGGTCTCAGCATGGACCATCACCCAGAAGGTGCTGGTGAAGGGAAGCGAGGACTGGATTACTTTACTGTTTGAGACAAGAAGTTTATACCAAATCCTTGGCATGCTCTTTTCTCCACGTTGTCCCACACGTTGTCATATCTGCCAGTTAATCCACCGATCACACCAATAACACAATTCCAGCAGCAATTTCTGCCTGTGCAAAATAAATCCTGTGTACGCGTTATTGGGGCGAGAGTAGAGAAACGGACAGCGTGTTAGGTAGCATGGAGAAGAGTGTGAAGAAAACCAGCAGCACTTATGATACCTTAATTTTGCAAGTGCTGACCCAACTGCCTAAAATCTCTTTTTGCCACCTTCAGAAGACGCCTTCTGCAGATATCTGACCAAGGCTGCAGATCATGTGGGTACCTGGCCACCTCTGTGGATCAGAGCACACAGTGACCAACCTGGTTACCAGAGCTAGCAATGTGCCCTTGTGGCCAAGGCGGCCAGTGGCATCCTGGGGTACATCAAGGAGAGAATGGCCAGCAGGTGGAGGGGGGTCATCTTCCCCCTTTACTCTGCCCTGGGGAGGCCACAACTCAAGTCCTGTGTCCAGTTCTGGTCTCCCCAGTTCAAGGACAGGGACCTGCTGGAGAAGGGACAGCGAAGGGCTACAAAGATGATCAGGGGTCTGGAACATCTTTCTTAGAAGGAAAGGCTGAGGGAGTTGCGTCTTTTTAGTCTGGAGAAGAGCAGGCTGAGGGGGGATCTCATCAATGTCTACAAATACTTAAAGAGAGGGGGCCAGGAGGAAGGGACCAGTCTGTTTTCAGTGGTGCCCGGTGATGGGACAAGATGTAACAGGTGCAAACCTGAACATAGGAAATTCCATCTAAACATGAACTTCTTTGAGGGTGGGCGAGCATTGGAATACGTTTCCCAGAGAGGTGGTGGAGTCTCCAACTTTGGAGACATTCCCAACCTGCCTGCACTGCCCCATCCTGTGCAACCTGCTCTGGGTGACCCTGCTCTGGCAGGGGGTTGGACTAGATGATCTCCAGAGGTCCCCACCAACCTCTACGATTCTACTGTTGTTTCCAATCTTCCTCCAAAGCCACCTACCTTTTGCCTTTGGTTCTGCAGCTCTCGGTGACTCCGGATTCAAGGCATCCCCAACAGGTGGTGGAGTCACAAAGCCTTTTAATCCTATGGTTGCTTCCGAAACGGAGAGCCTGGGCCAGAGAGCTGCCCCACAGACAGCTCTTCTCTCAGATGGGGGGGCAGAATGTTGGAAAGCACAATTCAGACAAATTAGGAACTTTACCGGGTCCTGGAAATACACACCAATGCCCTCAGCACTGGGGGCTTCTGTTTAAGATCAGAAATAAGTGAAACCAAACCCTTGCTGCTCCTTCAGATCAAGGATCTTATTGGCGTTGTATGTGCCCGCAGCCGAGGCAGTTGGGCATGTGTTAGTCTGTTCTGATGCTCTTCACGTGGCACGAGAAAGCGTGCGTCAGGCAGATTAAAGGTGACACAACAGACAAATCCCAATGCCTGACGGACGCTGCAGGCGGGCTTTAAATAAACTCAGATTTTTCAGCCTCAAATCCACAGGTAGGGTAACTAAATGAAGAATTAGGATCTGAGCAATCTAGGGAGGCTGATGTACTTGGTTGCTTCATTTAAAAAAAAAAAATCTCATCTCTCATCATCTTCTCTGAGGAGGACCACGAAAAGGATGCTGACAAAAGAGCTCAGCCTGAGGCAAACAACAAAGCTCTCGCTTATTTAGTTGGACAAAGTCAACCCCAACCTAATCCGGTTTGAAGTATCCACACGGGGATGAAATCTAACGGGCACAGCCCTGTGGTGCAGCAGGCACCGCCACCTCCGCAGTGACCTCCTGCCACCCCTTCCTGAGGTCACAATTCCAGCAGGAAGTAAAATGCAAATCCTTAAACAGACATCCTGTACTGTCAGCATGGGTTACCCAGGGACTGGGTTTTCCATTTCTTGAAAATTTTCAAGCAAAGATGTGGCAATTTCTAAAACAACATGCTCTGATTCTACTGTCTTCCTTAATCCTCATGAGAAATTTTGCTGACAGGACCACAAAGGTGCCTTCTGGCCCCTACAGACACGAAGTGGCAACTTTGCCTTGGTCCTGGCATCATACTTCCTCTAGCACTTTTTGGTAAACAGCCATTTCTTCAATGGAAAACAAAATAAAAGGGATACTGTGAGAGAAGTTTTTGTAACGTTTTCAGCTACATCAAAACACCATGCAAGCTCTTTCTATTTCAAGTTTCTTCATCTGCCCCCTTTAAAAGGAAGTTATTACAGTTCAGGTTTCCTCCACGGCTTGGACTGTTAACATAGCACAAAGACTTCTTCCAATAACAACAAAAAAATCCTTTTGGTAATTACAGTAACTAAAAAAGACAAGCCATACGATGGAAGCTTATACACATTTAACTAACACACACGTGGTCGGGTTGTCTTTCCCCCCCCCCAACCATTTTAACCAAATCAACTATGCCAGACTGAAAGTCATCTAACAGTGAAAAATCAACATGAGACTAAAAAGCATTCTCAAAGTTCACAAAACCCCCAAACCAAAAGCCCCAAGGAAACGGAATTCCGGCACAGTTCTGACTCCACACAGAGACCCACCACGTCATACGGCTCAAAGGCTTTGCCCTGCGCCCAGTGACTCTGCCACTTCTGCCTGCAGGAAAAGGCTGAAAACCATCAGGGAAAGGAATTTACCAGCAAATTCCACTTGATGATGGACAGCAGGAATACCAATACTGCCCCATTGTTGGTGATGTTGGAAGGAGCACGCTCTCTCTGATACAAAGATCTCCTAGACCTCCCATCTTCCAGGGCTCCAGAAGGTCCACCTTTGGTAGGCCACGGAGCCACGTCACTGTCACCAGGCCATTTCCAAAGGAGCAGCAGCTGTATTCTACAGTAGCAATTGCTCTCCAAAGCATTTCGGGTGTAGCCCCACATGGAATGCCTTGCAGGCTTAACCAACCAACCTCCTCAGAGTTCTAGTCCCCTCTGGGCCAGCATCACTGTGCCACCACCTGCACTGTCCTTTCTCACCCCCCAGGCTAAGGTCCCTAAGCAGTTTTTGACAGAATCATAACCCATACAGAAATTGGTTTATTCCTCAGTTTTTTAGCCTAAATGCAGGCAGAAGCAGCTGAAAGGAATCACAGAATCACTTGGGTTGGAAGAGACCTTCAAGATCATCGAGTCCAAACATAAACCTGTGCTAAAACCACCCCTAACCCATGTCCCTCAGCACCACGTCTGCCCGGCTTTTAAATACCTCCAGGGATGGCAACTCCACCACCTCCCTGGGCAGCCTGTTCCAATGCTTGAGAACCCTTTCCGTAAAGAAGTTTTTCCTAATATCCAACCTAAACCTCCCCTGGCACAACTTGAGGCCATTTCCTCTTGTCCTGTCTCTTGTTCCTTGGGAGAAGAGATTGACCCCACCTGGCTATAACCTCCTTTCAGGGAGTTGTAGAGAGTGAGAAGGTCTCCCCTCAACCTTCTCTTCTCCAGGCTGAACAATCCCAACTCCCTCAGCTGCTCCTCATAAGACCTGTTCTCCAGACCCCCAAGGAGTCTGCCCATGGCCAGCAGAGTGATGTGCGGAACCAGCTGCAACGCCCGCTGTGGGGAAAGCCTCTCCTTCTGAAGGCAGCCGGACACGGCTGGCAGGAAGAGCTGCCCCACACCTTTGCCTCCTGCCTGAATCCCCCATTTCTGCCCCACCAAATTGCAAATCCTGGCTTCAACCCTTTATTCACCCAACCTGTCAACAATTTCAGATTTGGAAAAGCTTTGCAAAACATTTGAAAAAGCTTTTTTTTTTTCCATTTTGGTATGAATAACATTTTGATCTCCCTTCTCCTTCCAAACCTGAATATACAAGTAAAGTAAGAAAATATCATGGCTTTGACGTTTCTTTTTTTAAAGACCTATTTCTCTTGAATAAGAGAACCATCAATGTAATCAGTATCAATCCAGAGGGAAATGAAACTGCACTTGAAGCTCTCTAAAAACACCAACATTTAATTTTATAACATAACCAAGGGTTTATTCCACAATATAAACTGCAACATTTGATACAAGCTACCCAAAAAAGGAGAAAGCCAAAATACAGCTGTGGCAATTACTTTACAGAGCTTTTTTTTTTTTCCTGTCTTCTACATCACTGGGCCATCAGTGACGCTAGGATCTAACATTTGCTTTCTGTACATCAACCAATGCTAGAAGCAACACGCTGTTCAGAATTGTCATTCCAGTCACCGAAACCAGACATAGAAGTTATTGCTCAGATAAATAAACCTAGTCTACGAAAAACAAAGTGGAAAAAAACTGAAGTCTCCAAAGAGTTAACAGAGTAAACAGGGATTTCCTCAAAAGAGGATTTATTGGAAAATTCATGGTGCAGGGTTTTCTTGCACCTAAACCAAACTGAATTAAATATGCCGGTAAATCCCAGAGGTAATTTAATGCTGTACAATAAAAGGTGCATGTTTCAAATGCATTCCAAATTGGTGGAAACCCCTGCTAAACAGTCAGCATCTCAAACCTCAACAACCACAAACAGATCAAGGGAAAAATACAAAAGTGTCAAAAATTGCTTTGAGTTCTGGAAAATGATCCCATAAGGATAGAAGTAGCACCATTTGCAATCTGGTTCTTAAACCAGCCCCTGTGGCTTTATTGGAAAACTCTGATAACCTTCTTTTCTCAAGTCCTGAATGGTTTACAGGAGTTTTACTTCCGATACTGAGAGTCCTTCCCAGTGCAGCTGATGCAGATGTAGTCCTCTTTCTCCGCCATTTCTGGAGAGATGCCCACACACACCTGGTGGAACCACTGGTTGCAGCTGCCATCGCACTGGACCCAATCCACCTAATGAAGAGCAGACATACTGGTGTTCAGGGAAGAACCAAGCAAACACAGGCAGCACTCATTAGTCATTTTGGGGCTCTTAGTTTATTTAAATGAGTGAGAAATGTCCCATACTACAACTGGCTCGTGCTGGATTTGCAACTAACACTCACTGTTCTCTGGACTCCTGCAAGTCCAGCTCCTCTGAGGCTGAGACTCACTCCCTCATCCCCTGCTTTCCCACCTATAGCAAGATCGTGGATGGCAACTTCACCACGGCCCTCCCAGGTACCTGGGGATGTCCCTCTTCTCCACTTTCCAGTACGGATGGGCCTGTGCAGAGCTCGAAGGCACTGCTCAGATCCACAGAAAGGCTGCGACCCAACAAAGTCTACACCCGTATTTCAAGAGCAGGGATGAACAGGGTGTCTCCACAGCCCCACCTCCTCCTTCCGATTCCGTGCAGCTATTTCGATGTCCACCTGCCTTCCCCAGTCCCGGCTGCACAGCTGCTCTTGGAGAAGGTGGGAAGGCTCGTTACTAGATGTGTCCCAGCAGTGGCAGACACTGTCTCTGGGTTACTAAGTGCCTCCCGCTCTTTGTACACAGGGCTTCTACAGTCACACAGTTTCGGGCCAGCTGAAAGTCCTAGATCCCAGCATTCGGAACCACAGCAGGTCCGCCTCTACTGACCTCATCTCCCT
Organism: Chionis minor; assembly: GCA_013398295.1. Lineage (NCBI taxonomy): Eukaryota > Metazoa > Chordata > Aves > Charadriiformes > Chionidae > Chionis > Chionis minor. The sequence continues at coordinate 6,762 of VZSF01004944.1, forward strand.
CAGGCTGGAGACAATTCACAGCAGGGCAGATGGCATCCTCGTCCTCAGAGTCCTCCTGCTCAGAGAATGACATGTCTGAGGGAAGCACGTGGCTTTCACTGGAACGCTGCATCTCAAAGAGACGCTCCCGCTCTCTCTCCAGTTTGTTACTGCAGACGTCCTTTGCGTGACTCAGTTTCAGTTTCTTCTTTTTGGGTGTTCTCATTTTTTTCACTCTTGCTCTTTTCTCATCACAGAAGGTTTCTCTCTCAAAACGGCGCTTTAGTTTTCTCTCCATGTAACTAATTCCATCCTTCTTCCCTCGGCAGCACTCATTCTATTGGAAAGATATTTTGGCAAAATTTTAAGTATGCAACTAACACTCATTATCCTGTTATTCCATACTCTGCTTCTAGGAATAGGCTTAAGGAAAAGTGCAGAGTGTTTGGCAGAGCGCTGCTTCATCAGCAGAAGCAGGATGTGTAAAGGGAGCAAAGGATAGGGTCACACTCCAGTGACAAAATTTACAGGAAAAAAGAGTCTCATTTCCTGCCTCTGAGTCCACTGCTTCAGAGGCAGCCCTCCTGGAAAGCCCCTTAAACACACAGGATAAGCATCAAATTAAGACAGATGTTTTTAAAATACTCCCAGTCACCACAAAAACCAGATTCAAATTGCAAAAATGCATTAGGCCACAAATTATATTCAATAGTTTATAACAAATTTGTTAAGTTACCAACGTCTTTACCCCTTTTGAACAAGGAAATTGTATTTTCATGTAAGTATAGACACACACAAACCTCTTTGTACGGCTTACGGGTTCAGGCAGAGCCCAAGCTCATTGCTCTTGTCAGACACTTGCCTTTTCGTTTGTCGGTCCAGCGGCTGACCTCTGCTCTGTTTGCAAAGCAGGGCTTTGCTTTGTGAATAGGATCTGGTACAGCTCCTGTATTTCAGGCAGAGAAACCTGCAGCAGCTGGGCTTCCATCATCAGCTCATCCAGCTCTGTGCTAATGACTATCATGAAAGACAGGGAGAGAGAAGAAAAGGAATTCTTCAGCAAAAGACTTTTTAAAAGCTGCAACTGTACGAGTTAACTCTTACCTGTTCCCTCTTCACCACTCATTTTTAACATCAGGGTTAAAAAGAAAGGTAAAGGCTTGCACAGAAATTACTGCACTGTGGCTCAGCACCCTGCCCAGTTTGTGTTTCTTGCTGGGTCAAGGATAAGCAATTGCCATCATTCTTGGCAATCTCTCCTGCTTCTGAAGCTACAAGTGTGATGATTCCCTTACTGTGTAACAAGTGGGTAAGCTGAACAAAGTTCACAACTCTGCAAGTGAAGGCAAGAGAGGAGAGGAAGAAAAGCTGAGAGGATGTGCCCTGTAGCCGAGTCCTGCCGTACAGTCACCACCCACCGCTGCTATCAAGCTTCCAAACTTGCACTGGCCTTTTGAAATAGTCACAGTTAGGGGAGGCCAAAATCATTGTGTAAATAACAGGTTTTTAATACAGTATTCAGTACAACTCAAATACGGCTTGAAAAATGAACCTGGTAGTACAAAGAACTGCCTCGTTTGATTTTAACTGTACTGCAGATGTCCAGTGTCTTGCGTAGTACTAGCATGGACAAAGCAGCACTGACTTGAAAATATGAAGATAAGACTAGACCTGTGTCCCTGGAGCATTATGCATCAGGAGGAAAGAAATAACTAACTTTTTACAGCTGTAAAATGACGCAATTTATAGCACGTCTGCGTTAGCCCAATAAACACAAAGTTTGAGCTAGGAAACACGCAGAACCTGCGCGAAGTGACTTGGAGCAGCCACAGCAGCTAAGAAAACTCAGGTCTCTGTGACAGCAGCAAAACGTAAGTAGACTCATATCCTATGGATTAAGTACCCCATGGTCTCCAGCACCACTTCCTTATGTTGTTCCCATCCACCTCCTGCAATTTCCGTGCTCTCTCCCTCCCTGGCAGCCACCTGCGTGCTGTGCACATGGGAAGGGGCCGGCTCTCAGCGGACACCTCTTCTCCTACCATGCCCCATCTTGTCATTACACATGGGGCGTTTGGATCATTGAGAACTTTACCCCTCTGCCAAAGCTGGCCATTAAGTTCTAAAGTTGCTGAAGGGATGGACTCAATGGACTAGACACACCGCGCAGTCACGTGCCTCCCTGACATCACCATCTCCTGTTGACCAAGACACCCTCTCTTCTCCACCGCAGGGGAAAAAAAAAAAGGGGGAGAAAAATAATCAAAGTGAAGATTACAAACCATGAAGTGGGATGCAGTGCTGTCCTGTCAAAAATGGAGAATGTAAATATATGGTTCTGTTATCCCAGTCATGAGGCATGGAGAATGACATCGCTCCAATTGTCTGGGAAACCTAAAAAACAAAACAAAACCACAGGTATTTTCACTGAACATGTAGTTTTGAAGTGTCAAATAACTGCCATAGAATCAATATTTGTTTCTCTTCCAATTACTTAAATCTTGTATTCCTAGAAACTGTCCAATCTAATACACCTAAATCCTTCATCCCACACCTCGAAACAGGCAAAAGCAACGTTATTGCCAGAATTCTTATCTGTGAATTAGTATTTCCACAGAGATCAGAAACCGGCCGCAGTGCATGCAGCAGCACGCTCTACCAGAGGGGAACAAGCCTGTGGGGCAGAGTCACTGCAGGGATAATCCGGGGACGTGTGGAGGCGAGGGCTTCAGCTGTGGGATTGACTCAGGGTAAATAGTAGTTTCCTCCCTTTGTTCACAATAAAGGAGCAATTTCTCACTGCCGTGATCCGATGAGACACCAAACTGTTTTGAAGCACCTCTCTCTACCTCCACACGCACAGAAGACACGCCAATGGCAAAATACGTGCTTACTTACGCAAAGGCCATTTAACGCGAGCCAGCGTGTATCAGTTTTGCATTCACCAGTGTCAGAAAGGCACCTCACCAGATGCCTTCCAAAATACTGTCTGCCTCACTAATTGAAGTGCCTGGGCCTCTGTCAAAATCTGGCTCTCAATTCTCACCGCTGTTTTTCAAATGAACTTTTTGAACTCATCTAAACGCTCCGCATTCTGCGCTTTGGACAGTGTCAAAGAAGCCCACCTCCAGTGGTTACTGCTGGGAGCTTCTCTGGGGGAATGAGTGTGTTGGATTACCCTGGATAACATGGAAAATAGAATTGTTACACGACAGGAGAGCGATGCTGAGACACTGGAGCCACCAGAAAACCACCTCAAATCCATCAAGACTAAAGTTTTAGCTCAGCACCTGTGCCCAGGTGGCTGGCTCTGGAGGCCACCTCAGACCTGCAGGCAGTGCCACTGTCTCCAGGGAAGGCTCCTTAGCTCAGGCACAGCAAGGAACCCAAGCTGATGCATATGGTCAGATGCTCTTCTACTGAGCTTCCCAGTGACATCTGGTTTGGGAACTGTGGCCACAAGGACCTGAACCAGCTCTGCTAGAGTAACCCTGACTTTGGAAGTTTACTGACTTGAGCTCCAGACCACACAAAAATGGTTAGACTGCCTTCAGGCCAGAGGAACCTCACGGTACCACACTGAGGTAACAAAACTAAGCTTACTGTTCCCATTTCTGGCCCAAACATCAACTTATATGTCAAAAATCTCGCATAGCTTTTTTTTTTTCCAGCTATACTAGTTGGTCTAGTAAAAAGATACTTTCAAACCCAAGTTATCAGCAAAATCCTCTTAGATGCCTAAATATAGTTTTAATTTCTAAAACTAGCTTGCCTGTTTGAAAAATTTCGTCAACACAAGCAACTTGGCACAGCTGAGTTACTGCAGAAGCAGCTACAATACCTCTTTTCAAGCATTTGTGACACAATTTATGTTTTAACTTAACTGAGCATGAAACAAAACCACAAGAGCTAACTTTAACAGGGTCAGACTAGCAAAACTAGCAAAACTAAGTGTTTCAATCAAAAAGTGAAAGCAACAGAGTGCATTTAATTTTGCTGTGGTTTATGTTCTTTATGCTGCACAGACCTTTTTTTTCCCCCTCCATTTATTATCTCAGGAAGACTAGAAATGCATAACCCATTTCCCACTTTCCCTATGCTTTTTGCTGAAAGGTCTTTCCTGGAGGAGGTTTGAAACTCCCTCATGACCACACCTGAAACAGCTGCTGTAGCTTAACCCAGTAATATTAGCAGAATATTCAGCTTCAGAGCTCCAGTAGAAGGGAGAAGGAGAAGGAGCAATAACAGAGGAAGGTACCATGCTGAAAACAACCTCATCGGAGAGCTGAGCTGGTAACACACGGGATGATTTGTGCCTCTGTTACTAATTCTCAACACTTAGAGCTATGTCGAAATACTTGCAAGAACAGAATAGAAAGACTAATCGAATACTAAGCACTCTAGAAACAATAGCTTCAGCAACTCTGTCATTAATAGTGTCACGTTAGATCACAGGAGCTGGGAGGAAGAGAAAGGAAAATAGGCCCTTTAGGAGCAATTGTTCCCAGGACTGCAGCAGAGGAGAACACAAAGCTGTTGCTGGAGGACACGCATGTCCTGACTAACTGTCAAGGCAGACTCCAAACTCCTTATATTGATAAAGCAACACATCAACAAGCCTTGCCAGTATTTGTATACAGACAGAACAAACCCAGAACCCAGAGAGGTGCTGCAGAGTTGTTGACCCCACACCACCCACCGCCAGGAAACCCAGAAGCAGCTCAGCCTCACCTTGTTTGTCTCCGGCAATTGGCCTGCCGTGGCTTGCCATCTGTTGTACAATAATCCTGAGCCAACTTTGTCTTGTATAAGCTTTAGATTCCCTGAATATAACATTTGTTGTGCTCTGTGCTGCCAGTTCACAGTTCTCTCAATCATATACCGTAAGGCATCCCCCTCAGGAAGCCGCACACGGATACGCTGCAAGGAGGCCAGCAATGGTAAGATCTTTTCTAAAGGTGGCTTTTCTGACCGATGACAGTGCGGACAGAGCCACACACGAGGTCCCTGCAAAACACTGGGCATGGAAACACAGGCGGTATGGAAGAACCCTCTGCAGAGTTCACACTGTATCATCGGAGCAGCCGGCTCCTTCTGGCACAGACAGACTTTCAGCTCTGCGTCCTCTTCACTAGACAGCACCTTCACTTCGTTCGCGGCTCGCAGAGAACGCAACGCCTCCATCTCCTTTAATCGGGCTTCCCCAAGCGTAGCCATCTAAAGGGGGTTCAAAGAAAGGGATGTAATCCAAAAAAGTACATTAATCATTAAAAACAGGCTGACGTCTGCACAATCCCACTCCTTAGCTACACCAGCGAGTATGTCACGTCAGTAAGAAGCTCCTCACCCCTGTACCCTCCAAGGCTTTGAATGTCTGAGGTGAAGCAGTTACGAGGATGTGCAGCAACGTGACCTCAGTTGCCTTCCATTTTCTCATTGGGCCCAGAGATACAAAGCTTATTCCCTTGCAAAAATAACCTCTTAACTCCCTTCCTCTCTGTTCCAAATCTTTCATGTTTTGTATGAAAAAATATTACCTCCATTAAAGCAGCTTAAATTCTGAAACAAGCAGAGATTGGGCTTGCAGGTACTTCTCTATGAGTGCGTCTCTCAAATATGTCGTCTGACTGCACTCGCTCTGGGGTTTGTAAACACAAAGTGAAATCCAGGTGTACTTCTGAATGTGTTTTTTGCCTTTTCTACACCTGCTCATGATCCTTTTTTTAAAAGGTGTCTTTAGCACTATCTGCTATTAAAGAAAGCAATATATTTCCGTTCCATAAAGACTATTAGTAGCAGCTGCAACTAATAAATTCTACACATTTTATTATGGATATAAAAATAAATGTATACAGGAGGGTTTATAAATATATACAAAACAAGTATTTCACACATCATGGCTTTGAAATGTGATGACCAGAGAAAAATTAGCAATGGAAAATTTAGACAATCATGTCCAGCATGGCAGATATGGGACTTGTGCACAGCACACACACGGGCACCAAGTGCTGCAGCCACAGCGTTGTGAAACCATCCCAGTCTCCCACTGCGAGATTCTTGTTCCCCTCGTGTCAGAAGCAAAACCTGCTACGCTGAATAAATGCGTTTTCCTGACAGCAGCCCACGTGAGTACTCTTCTCTTTCAACAGCTCAACCGTTGAAGAGATTATAGAGTCAAAGATTCAAAGGCCAGGTCTCTCCTCCTTACAGCACTCAGGGACACAGGCTGGAAGTCTGGATTTCCAGACAAGGGAGGCCAAAACCAAAGCACGAAACATACAGGGTTCAAGTACCTGCCGTGGGTTGAAATTTAAATGCCATGCACCTAAAGGGACAATTATATTCAAATCCTACCAGATCAGTCTGGTACTGCTCTGTAGCGGTACTACCGTGGTGGAGGCTCTGAAATCTGTCTTCTGGGATGAAGCACTTTACCACCAGCAACTAAGTCTGCTCCATCCAGAACTAGTGTTTTATTGACTTCATAATGCATGTGCTTCCATGAGCTTTTCTTTAATTATTTATGGCGTTTGCTTTAATTATGAATGATGTTAGCTTAGGATGTTCTTTGAAAGGATCAGACCTGGGAAAACCCTATCCTATCTTTAATAAGGTTTTGGTATGGTGGGGGAAAACAGGTCTCAACTTATTTTCCTATGCTTTGTTAGGCTACAGACATTGTCTGTCAAACTGTAGGGCTACTTTATGCACAAATAAAACATGTTTTTTCCACTAAAAGCAATTTTGGGAAGTCAGAAAAGCACAGTCCTAGAAGTCCTTCTGCAGAACAGCACAGCAAACAGAGAAGAGTGGAATATAACACTCCTGTGTGAGGCAAACATAAACAAAGATTCAAAGAACTCAGAAGAAACTCCAGTTTGAAGAAAACCTTAAACCACATACCGCAGACGCAGTATCTTTGCTCTCGGAGAGCGCTCTTTCCAAGTCACTCAGAGTCTCTAGCTTAGTGCTTTTCTTCTTTCCACTCGGCACTGGCTCCTTCAGCTTCTTCTGCTTTCTCTTCAGATTCAGCATCCCAATATCACAGCGGGGACATAACACCTGGTGGACAGAAAAGCAGTATTGTCTGCAACATTTGTAATGCATTCATCCTGCCCTAACAGCCACATGTGACTGGTTAGAACAGAGATTCCTGCAGCTTTTTCCACCAAAGATTTGCAGTACTAGGATGAGGTTATCTGGAAAATGGGAAGAGCTGGAAGGTTAAAAATCCAATTTTATGAAACGGGCAGACCCCTCCACATTTCATTTCAATTGCTGGTACAGAGAGACAGCTGCATATCCTTCCATGCCATTTAAGCTGCGAGCCCTGGAAAAATCACAGAGGGTTCCAGGGACTGCCCTGTGCTCCTGCCTGCCCGAGCGGAGAGAGGAGGGCTGGGAAGTGGGGCTCAGCGCGGCCAGAGTGTGCGGATCGCTCCAGAACTGCAGGTGCTCACACACACGCGCGGCAGCAGCTTCAGAGAGCCAGGTAAAGCGGGTGCAGCCTCACCCTTAGCGCAGCTGAACCCCAAGGGGATGAAGCGGGTAGGAACCTGCACTCCAGGAGCTGCTGCCCAACGCGCTGAACTAAATTCAGTGCCACAAATATGTCCATGTTTGCATATTCATACTGAAAATGCCAGCCTGGGGCACAGCATGCTCTTGTTAGCCACTGATTAAGAATAGAGAAAGTGTAGCTAAATCTTAAGCATTTTAAAAATTTTAAGTTACCATTAAAAGCATAGGTCATCTACTAAAAATTATGTTAAAATAAGTAATATTAAAAGTCTAAATACGTAATATAAAATTGCTAAAACAATTCTGCAAATATACTTAATATTTGCTGCTACTTCATGAGTTCACACTGTAACTCCGATGTGCTTTTGGTGTGGTATGAGTGGTGGCCTTCTCCCCTGCTGAGATCTCTTACCTCCAGAAGAGAAAAAGGGGAGTTCTCACACAGGAAGGTGTTAGCTGCACACTCCTTCCACGCTTGAACTTCTGACACCAAGGACTCCAGCCTCGGCAAGTAGTCCAGATGCACTGGAATAGATCGACCTCTTGTGACAAGTTCTGCTAGTGTGTCCAGGACAGGCACACGTCCTCCAACCTGTCAGATGATAAAGAAATGCTTGAGGTATGAGACACACTGCTTCCACGAATCACAGCAAGCCACTAGATTCACTGAAGGTAGCGCTTCTAAAACCAAATTTACTGCTTCAGACACTTTAGTTACTTCCATAGCTGTTATTCCAACAATTGTGCTTCTCATGCTCTAGTCATTAGTACACAGACAAAACTAATAAAACACTCACTTATTTGGGGGGGGGGNTACACTTACCAAATGACAGTTAAAGAGACTGACAACAGTATAAGCAGACTCCCAATCTAACAATCTGCATTTACAGCAGAAAATCAAAATTATTTTGAAAGAGGCCCAAAAGGTAAGTCTAACCCAGTCCCCGGCACGCCAAGAGCATGGAACCGTCTCAAGCAGCCAAGGTGCCATTTGGACGCGAGCTCTGGCCACTCACCGAGCAGCCGGCACCTCAGGCCAGCCCAGTTACAAGAAATCCAGCGACAAAGCAGCACTGAGAGGTAATTTCTAAAACAGGCAGCGATGTGGGACGCGAGAACTATTCATCCAGAACAACCCCAACGTCTCTAGCAGCAAATGCAAACTGCTGGCACCAAGAACGTCCTGTGAGTCACGACGACCGCAGGCATCTATACTAAAACCTTCGCAGAACTGAAGCAAAACTTCTTGGCACGTACAGACACATTTTTCCATATTCAGGAGGCAGAATTTCAGGATCCAAACCAAAAATCTAGCAAATGCCAAGGACAATTCATATAAGTCCTCTCAAGATAGCTCTCAAACAAAAGTTAGCATTACATGAATTTTATTCCTTCAAAACTTTAAAGCCCAGGACAGGTTATTTTTGAATAAAAGCTTCTTGAACTCAAAAGAAGTTTTTATTACAAGCCCAAGTTACGTCAGATAGGGCTGAAAATACTAGTAAGTTAGATCAGAGTTCACTTTGTGGAAAAAAACATGAGGACAAATGAAAATATAAGAGAACATTTGGCAACTTTTATGAAAATCTGGAATCAGGGCTATCCCAGTCCCACTGTTTCCTGATCCGTGCAGTCCCGCTCCCCCGGGCTCCAGCACTTGTGAGACCGAGCCACGAACTGCTTCAGAGTCGGTCCGGGCTATGAGTACTCACCTGGCCACGAACTAGCCCGGTGCCTGGCCACGAACTAGCCCGGTGCCTGGCCACATGAGCAGCCATGCCAGCACAAGGGGGAAGTGGGAACAGAGAAGAGGGGAGAGATAACGTGCCATTGAACTGTAAAAAAAAGTAAAGAACAAAAAAAAAAACCACCCAAAACACCACCAAAAAACCAGGGAAGGAAAACTGGACCCACAAATAAAACTGCCTAAAAGGTTAAGAAAAGAAAATAATAACATTTGAGTTGGAAGTGCCAGAAGCCACGGTGAAAACCTGTACAGCATAGGTTCTTTCTCTTTATCAGACTATGGTTTTTGGTTTTCATTCTCTGCCATCAACTTTTTGCTCAATTGAAGACTTATTTCAGAGTGTAAACATGGAAATCTGAGAAAGCTGGATGGTGCCTTAAAAATGGAAAAGGATGGAGGGAAAAAGGCAAGGAAGATGATGAAATCAAGTAACTTCCACCCCAAAACTCAGACAGAACTACTACAAAATTACAAGTATTTTCTTCTATGAAATCAAGGACTGACTGTACAGGAACAAACAAGAAACAGCTTTGAGACGGGGCATGCTTAATGGAGCAACAGCCCTCCATCACAGGATGTCTGAAATATCACTAATGATACAGGTCTGCAAAGAGTAAGTGAATTCTACGGTGCCCCAGAAGAGGCGGTTCCACCACCAGCAAGTATTAATATTTTGTATGTATTTGTATTTAAAAAAAAAAGAGATGCTAGAGGAAAGTTATTTGTTTAGTCAAGCAAATGAAGGTTGTGAAAAAATATTATTGGTGACTTTTAAACACTTGAAGGGATTTGTTTATTAATGAGTCAGCAGGCAGAACTGCTATTGTCTCACCTGATCCATACCACGTGGCACAGGAGCGCCGTAAGACGCAGCATGGTCCACAGAATTATGATTACCCAGTAATTGTTACTGAGTGACTGAGCAGCACTCACCTTTAGAAAACATTCCATAATAGAGTATCTTTTTACGTTTTTAACTTTAAATATTTGTTAATAGCTCCTTTATAGATTTTATTACAGTCAGCTAATTGCAAAGGTGAAGGAATACAAATCAGGTCCAGAAACAGAAGTGAAAGTAACAGCACTGGGAGTGTAACTGCCCCATGTCTAAGACGTTACAGACTGAGCACTCCCAGTTCCGTGGGATGCGGAAGCACCAGGAGCACGGAGTGCAGCGTGACAGGTGACCGTCATTGCCCAGGTGGCCAGGAGTGCAGTTAACGTACCTGCAGGGCTTCCACCTCCTGCAGCCAGTCTTTGGCCTTCTGTACCGCATCCTTCAGTGCGATGCCGTTCGGGAGATAGGCTGGAATCTCCTCTATTTCTTTCACCGCTGCTACCATACTGCTCAGTGACTGCCGTGGTCTACATAAACAAAACACCTCAGAATGTAAAACTCTGCAATACAATTGGGGTGGTTCTACTCATCTGGCTTATTAAAACCCAAGAGTTACACCAAATAATGATGTTCTGTCAAAACTAGAGGTGCACACTGTACAACCAGAGCACTAGTAATGCTTTTAGAAATGTGTATTTGCTTGCTGTAGGCGCCTACTAGAAATAGTCACACGTTTGGGCCTAAAGGAGATTCAAAAATTATTAACTTTCGCATGCTGGAACCTTGGATCCTCAATCACACGCTGAACCCTAAAACAGCACCAGCGCTAAGAGATTCTACATTAGAAGGTTAAAAAACCTGAAGAGTGCTTTTCTGTATTTCTCAATTTGATTCCGATGTTTTAGAAAGATGCAAACACAACTGCATCTCCATTTGAGATTAAATCCAAGCTTGTTCCAGTTTTGTGCTCTATGAAGATATCAGTTTAAAACAGTATGGTTACTATTGGCTAAGAAACACTCAAATGCTTTCCATAATTATGAGGCTGGAGGAAAAACTAAAAAAATAAATAAAAAAATTTACATTGTGAATCCTGAGGGAAGAAACCTTGCATACAAGTTTGTGCCACCTTTCTAAACTTTAATAGACTGTGGTCTCCCCCATTTTCCTTTATAAATCAGAAGGCCAAAGCAATGAGCAGAAGAATTTTTCTCAGTAAAGATATAGTTGGTTTATTTCCCTCTCCCCTGCACCAACTGATCTGGCAAAGTCTCCTCATGTTAGCAGTTGGTGGTATATAGCTAAACTCCATCTGGCCACGCATCCTCCAGTCTGACACTGAGGGAGGGAAGAAGGTGGAAAAGGAAGGAAGAGGTATCTTAAAACCCTTCCTTGTGGCGAAAGGAGAACTTGCACGATGACAGTGGAGCACCACAAACACCCCAAGCCAGCACCACCTTTTAAAAATCACTCACTCATCCCCCTTCTCCACGGCACAAGTTTTGCCTTCATATTGTGAACTGGATGAACAAACGGGAGCCCCTCTTCAGAAGTAAAGCCAACTATTTCCACCTTAAATAACTCATGGAGCTACAAAACGCAACACTAAGATTTAGCTTCTACCTGGCCTTTATCAGATTTCTGGCTTTGTCATCCCAGTGTTCAGATACAGTAAGGAGCTCCTGCAGCTTTGCCATGGCTTTCTCAACTGCTGGGTAGGGAGCGAGTCCGACACCTGAGTCTATAAGACGTCTCATATCATCTAGAGTAAGAGAGTTTTGGTCTGAGGAAGCCAGTTGCACGTCCTCGAGCCAGCGTGCCTGTTCCAGACGTATCCGCAGTTCAGCCAGCTGGGGTAGATCAACGTCGAAGTCAAAGCTGACATCCAACAGCTCCTGAAGTTCTGCAGCACTAGGCATTTCTTCAGAGAGGAGTTTTTGGCTTTGCTGTTGAAAAGCTTCCACACGATCAAGAAGATCCTGAAATACACAAATGCAACAATAAATCAGAAGAAAACCCACTGCCAAATCCCTTAAAGATTGAAGTCCAAGCCTCCTGGCAAACACCACATCGCAACGCACACACCGTGCATGGCAAATTATCTGGCATCTGGAACACTTAAATGGTGTGTCTTCAATACATCAGCATCTCCTCATACAAGCTTGAGGGGATCCCAGAACAAGGGAATTCCACTCCAAACGCCTTTGAACTAAGAGACAGGTATCAAAAAGAGATCTGGGAAGAATAGAAAGGATCTAAAGGGAAATTTTTAGTGTTTCATCAGTGCTGCTTTGTTCTGGAACTATTAAGAAGGCTGAAGAACAGCATGGTTAAGATTAAGGCTTTGAAGAATGTTGGAAAGGGCACGGAGCTTCCGGGGTTCATTTCTGCTGCACAGTTAAGGTTTGTGAGCTGGACCACACAGTCCCAGTAAGCCACAGGCATTTTACTCTTCCATGCAGTGCAACACCTTCTCTCTCTCTCTCTCTCTCTCTCCACATGGTCCAACAGCCAATCACCCCCAAAAGGTTCATCTGTGGCTGTTTCCACTTCACCCAGGTTAACAATTAGCCAGAGTAATCTCACTGTGAAGGCTGGAATTATTCTGTATCTAGCCAAGCCATCCAGTGCTTCCAGCACTGGCTGAAATGCTCTTCCAGCAGTAAGTTCTTCCTTCACAGCTGACGCCTTGGTATTTTGCCCGTGAGGTTGTTTGCCAGGGCAGGCAATCTCACCCATAATGGAAAGAAAGCCCTTTTAGAGATACACTAAATTGTGAACCGGTCTCTAGCAACTGTTGGTCATTTACATTAACAGCCTAATTTGCATGACTACATATGATTTAGGATTGTTGAGAACGATATAAAAGAATACCCTGACCATATGTGTTTCATATTTCTCCATTCAAGAATGCCAGATGGAGAAGAACTGTTTGCATGTCTGGCATTTCTGAACTTCTGCTTTTTAAATAGTAAGATAACTTCAGAGTTACAGTGCTATAAACAAATAACTGTAAATAGAATTACATAAAATCTGATTCACACATTCCAGACCTGATAAAGCTTCAAAAGCAACTGTCATAAAGCTAAGTTGAACTGGTCTATTCTGATGCAAATTGACATGATACTGTCTGGTCTCAGCGTTGTGTGGACACTTAGGAGATAGTTCAGGAGCGGGACACTGCATCTCCTGGTCCTGAGTTGCAAATACACAAAGCTCTTCTTCAAAACAGGAATTGCAGCTGCCCAGAATTTATGCTCCTTTTGTTTGATTACCCCTCAGCGTGATATGCAACATTTTGGCAAATTCTGAAACCAAATCTTGAATTACTTTCAACTTGTCTGAGGGCTGATCATCTGTCGAGCAAATAATCAGCACGGGCTGGTGGTGGTGGAAGACCAAGAGATCCGATTCACCATCAGCACCAGGCTGGCAGCTTTGGCTAGGGTGAGCTGTGCTGCTTCCCAGAACGTGGGCTGACAGCATGACAGTTACAGGACCATAAGAAAGCTGATTCCAGATTAACAAAGAAGGAAAGTGATATGAATGGGAGAACTGTCACTCGGAGCATTATGGAGTTTTGGATACTCTCAGATAAACTTGGCTTCACTCTTCAGAGGAGACTAGTTAACTGCCCCATAAATTTTAATCTATCGTTACTCAGGTCACCCTGCTGCCTCTTTTGCATTATTTCATACAACATTAACATTTTGATTCCCCCGTGCAGTGTAAAAATCTACTGACCCTGAGCACCAGCAGGTCAGAGAGCTCCATTCTTAAGCTATGTGTGTGCAAGTTACCCAGGCCTGCCAGTTAAAGGTATTTATTCTTGGAGCACACAGTAAAATAGGAGATTAATGCAGTGCAAATACATCACTCTGACAAATGCTCATGTTCTTTGCCCTACGATTTTTCAAGTTACCTTCAGTAACGGTGTCTGACTGAGGACGCAGGGCAGAGCATAGAGCTGCCTCACAAACAACCGCAGTTCATTCACAGTCAGCTGATTTTGACACTTCCCTCCTCCGGAGCGGTACCTGCAATTACACACAACTCAGCTTTGTTGGGTGGATGTCACTAAAAAATAAAATCAAATCTAAACTTCTCAAAAATCTGCTTATTATTTCTTGAAAGTCAAGCTTTACTCACAAAGAATAGAATATTCAAAAGCATCCAACCAGCCTAGGGCTTACATACATGGGAGAACTTTGGTTAGCTATAGCAGAATAAGCTATTGTTGAAAATACTCTTTCATATTAAATAGTATTCTGGAACAGCTACTCAGCCTTGGAAGAGCACTGGTTATTATGCAATAAAATTAGGCTTTTTTCCAGAACACAAAGCAATTGTGGATAAACTATTCAGTTATGCTGCAATAGCTATTGTAGTAAGCTCTCCCCATGCCCACACCAAAAGAGAACAAATCCCAATTTTGAATGGGTTTTATATTTACAGGTTGTGTAAACACTTCTGAAAAAAACCTCTTTAAGCTGAAATCATCATTTTAATTTTTATCTAAAATCTTTGTATCAAATGAGTGACTTATAAGTGTTAACAAATTGGCTAATATTAAAAACCTCTCTAAACTCAAGCCAATATTAACTAGGTCTGAGAACCCTGAACAGAAAAGGAAAGAAATCTCTTACAATGTTAGCTCCAATTTAATCCACAGTATGTCATTTAAACAAAAGAGGAAAACAACATCCCAGCAGGATATGCCAGCATGACTGGAATGTGAACACTATAAAATAAGTTTTAATCTACCATTCTATGTTAAAAATAGGTATTTTTAAAGGATATGCAAAACCACATTGGGAGTTCCAAAATCCATAGTAAGCCGAACAATAAAATGAATTCAGTCTCAGGTACAACACAGGCTGTTTTATGGTCTACAATCTTTTACTATTTTTTGTGGAAGTTCTGCAGCATCTCCCAGGAAAAGGCACAAGTTTTTAAAATAAACACTTACATACATACGCATACGCACACACACATATACACAATATCTAAACTGCAAAACTGACTGTCACAAGACGATTTTGATAGACAGAAGTTACATGAGAAAAAAAAAAAACCACACACCACCACCACCAAAAAAAAAAACCAAACCCCACCACCATTCACAGAAGGAAAAGCCCATGTCCATCCACGGCTAACAGCCATAAAGATCTCTAAGCACAAGAACTCTAAACTCTTGGAGACTCTAAGAAGCAGCAAAGGTATCACAAGACCTGGAGAAGGAAGGGGATGATGGTGAGAACATCCCTTCCCACTTGCCCTGCTTAACACTGTTCCCTTCCAGCGCCAGAGAGGAACGAGGGCAACAGCGTGCTTTCACCCAGTTCAGCTGCTCACAGAACCATCTGCCAGGACTGCTGCACCACCCGTCACCGTGAGAACCAAAGGAAACGGGGAAGTACTGCATTTCTTCAGGTGCTACAGAGAAGATGGTCACTGGATTTACTCTAAGAGAGTATTTACCGTCTACCTCGGTCTCTTCTCCCCATGAACTGCTGTGTACACTACACAGGAGGAGATCCTTGAGTATCGCTGACTACCATGACTGATAGGGATGACCCTTCCCGTCTAGTCAAGCCTACTGCACGAGCCTTCCAAACTGAGAGTCAGGACAAACTGCTCAGCCCAGAAAGGAAAGTTTGTCAAAAGCATGAACCAAACTTTAGGCAGGATCCACAGTCCTTCATAACCAATACATGGCATTCAGTGTGACAAAGGCTGACCAACACCCTGCAGACATGGGAGCTTCACATAGATGAAACTGTATTTGATATAACACATATTAAGACTTTAAGCAGATAATATTCTCTTCTCTGTATCCTCCTGCAAAGACTACGAGCACTGCCCCCTTCAATCTTTTAAGAAAAAAAATTACCCATCAAACATGGGGTTTTTTTTTTTAAAACTCCAGTTATGCAGACACACAACTGGTCTTTTCCCAGAAACATGCCAAAAAAAGATCAAAGGAGAAATGCTGAGAGAAGGGCTAAAACCACTTTTAGAACAACTGAGAAACACAAGCCAAGCAGTGCCTTGATTCTGCACAGTGCCCAACGGGGTGGGTTACTCCATCTGTGATGCTGCAGGAGCTGGTGCATACAGCTGTGAGAAAGGCTGATACACAGTCAGTGACAGAAGAACAGACCTAGTCAAGAAGATGAAGATAAAAATTGCTCCCTGCTCCTTCCAGACCAAGCAAAGTCAGGTACGTGTTGAGAGCAGGAAAGTCTCTTGGAAGAACCTGGCACAGAACAGCTAGGAAGCGCCTGGCTGCTGCTCCGAGTTCATCAGGAGGCCTGAACAAGTGTCAAGGATGGGACAACACATGGACTGGGAACACCAGAACAAGAAGACATGGCTCAACACCAAATGAAAGAAGAGATTAGAAGTGGATAAAACCTTCCATAACAGCACCAGGTAATTTACAGCCCAGAGATTCAGATCTGGCAGAAATCAGATCTGTTGGTGTGGTGGATTTTTCATTTCCTCTTGTAGTATTTTTGCGTTGCTGTGACAGAGGCTTCATCCTCTTGTGTCTACAAGACACCGAAGGTGAATTTTTATCAAGTTCTTGCTACAAAGACTTACATGAGGATGAACTGGTGTTGTTCAGCCTGGAGAAAAGGAGGCTGAGGGGAGACCTTCTCGCTCCCTAAAACTAACTGAGAGGAGGGTGTAGCAAGGAGGGGTGTTGGTCTCTTCTCCAAAGTCACAGGCAATAGGACAAGAGGAAACAGCCTCAAGTTGCGCCAGGGGAGGTTTAGATTGGATATTAGGATAAATTTCTTCACTAAAAGCGTTTAATCAAGCATTGGTACAGGCTGCCCAGGGCAGTGGTGGAATCGCCGTTCCTAGAGGTATTTAAAAGATGGGCAGACGTGGTGCTGAGGGACATGGGTTAATGGTAACCTGGCAGTGCTGGGTTAACAGCTGGACTCAAATGTCTTTTCCAACGTAAATGATTCTATGATGAGGAAGGGAGATCACAGCTACAAAAATAATGTCTAAGTAGCAGTTGCATATTTCGCTGCAAAAGTCCTTCAAAGCCAGCCATTAAATTATTGCAAGAACACAGGGAGCGACAAGCTACAAGATACCTGCTGAGGCAGAAACCACACACACCAGCACAAAGAGCAACTGCTCTGACAAACACCGCTTTGTTCAAAGCAGCAGAGACAGGTGAAAGTTGCCAGATGGGAAAATAGAAACAGTTTTTCCTGAAGTACTTCATGCTCTTAAGACTGTTGTACTTGAGCAATATTGTCCTCTGCATATATAAACCCAAGATTTTCTCAGAAACCTGTCATCCCACAAGACTAGCTAGAGCAACTGTAAATCTGGGTGGAGAATCTCCAACAGAAGAGGGTAATTTGTGAACCCCAAGAGAAAGGCTAGTACATCAATACAGACACCAACTGATGGAATGAGGAGACCTGGCCTTGTCCTTCTCGATCTTCTGACTCCTTTCCACTCACTTCAGACATGGAAAGTGGCAGCAGGACCAGGCAGCCACGCATCCAGTTCACAAAGAACGTACTACCCAAACACTGTCCTATCTTCAAATTCCTTCAGCAAATAACCTGTCTAAAAGATTTAACGTAAGTGCTGCCAAAGAAGTTTTTCAGAGATCTCACTCACTATGCCCATTGTCATCAGCTCAGGACATTAAGACACTGTATTCTTCCACAAGGCATAAAGTGTAATGACTATACTGACATATGCACCACTGACAGATTTTCAGTCCCTGTGGCACAAAGACAAGCGGACTGTATCTTGTTGGGTGTTGCTTTGTCTGGAAATACCACACCAATTTTTCTGTTCAGGAACATTAGAATGAATTTATTGCCCAACCGTCAAACACAGAGGAAGAAGAGATTGAAAGATTCAACATTTAACTTACTACACACAGTAAAGGTGAATATCCCTGTAAAAGATGGCTCTCTTGAGAAGGCAAAAAGATTGCTTTCATTTTTAAGTCTTACAGAACACTGGCATTTATCACTGGCCACTGGCATCTATCTTCAGTGACTCAGTTTTGTTGTAAACACACGCAGTAACATTTACCTGGTTTGTCTTTTGCCATTAAGAAGCTGCTGTGCAACCGAGGCACATTTGTCTGCATCCTGCGTAACCAGCCGGAGGTGTCGCAGGAGATCATTGTCTGGAAACTTTTTCATTTCCGATTCCTCTATCAAGGCCTTAAAGCTGATGAGACCTTTTGGGAAAAATACTAAGTTAACAAAAAAAGTCCCCTTTTGTGATGGATTTTAAATGGTAAGACTGAATAACACAATGCATTAAATATATTTCTGTTTAACTTCAGTTATAGTTTGTGTCAAAGTGATTTACAATCTACTCACAGAGACCGCTTAGCATAATTTCTGGGACTATAACGGCTAAAATAGTTACTTTAAAATATAAAATTATGTATGATTTCTTTTTATTGTCACACAAGACAAAAGTTGCTAAGGTTCAGAAACTGAAAATTGAGAAATTAGCCATTAAAATTATGTGTTGCAGACGAAAGTTAAGATGCTTACTTTTTTTATTGTTAATTTTCGCCTCCAGAGCTTCGTTAACGTTGGAAGCCCATTCGTTGTACGATTCCGCACGCATCTTTAGCGCGTTCATCATTGGATAGAGCTCCTCCAGGGTATAGCGGTACCTACAAGTAGCACAGTATTCAAACTCTTCAGCAATAACTAGGGGGGAGCAGGAGGGTGGAAGGGAGAACCATGAAAATGTGTTGGTCCATACAACACAGAAATCATCTACTATGCACCAGGGTTATATCATTAGGACCTACAACCACACCATGTTCCTCCTAAGACAATTTCAACATGGCAATTGCTGCGAAAAAGCAATTCCATCATTACAGTTGCAGCAACTGTGAAATTGTCTTAGGAGAAGCTACATTCATGTAGGACAAAGATGTAACCAACAACAGGAAAGGAAAGATGACAACAGGAAGGAAAGCTAACAAAAGCGAAACAATACTACCAGGCAAGGACTGGATGTAAGGGATGATGACCTTGTGGCTATAAATAAAGAAGCAAACTAACTTATGCAGCAATTTTTGCCGTGATAGAGCAAGAAGAGCTGAATGCCAAAAAGAGTCTTTGTATATGAGCACAAAAAAGGCACTTTGTTTTCGGGGCACTACATTTGCAAAGGACTGAGTGAAACAGAACACCAAGACTAGGACCGCTGACAAAACCAAGTAGGCAGTAGATTATCAAACCTCAGTATTTACACATGCAGTAAGTATCTCCAGAACACAGTATTTTTTGCTATCTAAAGCTTACCCCAGTTTATATTTGTAGGTGGGACAGGAACAGAGATCCTCAACATGGTACAAGCATACCAATAGGCCAGGTTTACACGGACAATAAACAGCGGACATGAAGCAAGTGGTTTTACACTTTAAGCACTGTCGCTCATCGTCAGGAAACAGCTCAAAAGTCGCTCTCTCTGAGTCAGTCACCCCCTGCAAAGAATGTTACATCACTTCAAAGTCTAATGAAGAGGTCCAAGCTAAAACATAAGCAGCTAAATTGATCAGAAGAATAATGAAGTTTAAAAATAAGATATTAAAACCAGTTAGACAGAAATGTTGGTTAATGAAGATTCAGCTATTCTGACTAAATTACTGAAAGAACAAGTACTACTTTAAAAGAGACACTCTGAACAGTATTAAAGGGCAGATGCTAAAAGAAGATGCACGATAATTGGTCAAATGGACCACTTTGCCCAAGAGGTCCTCCAACATCAACAATGCTACTCAGGAAGGTACTGGGTAGCTCTAAGCCGTTGACAACACAGTACAAGTCCCTGCAATGTTTTCACATCGCTCTTTCAACTGTCCCTTCACTCACTGTAATATTATTTCCTACAACTCACCAGTTTATCAACCTTCTCACGCAACCTCTTCTCATCTTCAATCATAACAGCCATATCTTTCTGAACCGTAGATGCTACCACAACATCAAGAACATCTGCTTTGGAAGCCATTTTACAGATCATCTCATCATGAGAAAACACACAGTAACGGTTTAGCAGACGGTAATGTTCCACACACTGGCGACCCAACGGTAGCTGCATTAAAAAACATTAAATAAGAGTTAATTTTGAAAATTACATTAAGATAATAACTTTTCATGCATAATCGTGATTTTTGATTTTTCATAATCAAAAACTATCCACATGGAAGGCCAAGACAAGTCCTTCTAGCAACACTATTCATAACTCAGAATGTAAAACTTGAGAAATCAAGTCCCTGAGTTCTTGTAAACCAGGGCTGCTTATAACACTTTTACAGTGGACAACGTGGATGCAAGTTGTTTAGTAGCTGGGTTCTCAGGGGGGAATGCACTACCTGAAAGAGACCATAATTAAGGGTAACTAAATCACTCAACCACAGTAGGCTCAGGAAGACCCAAGCTAGAAAAACACACCCAGAGGCTGGGGAAGCATCAAAGGGAAGAGTACATACTCTTGCCACGTTACTCTTGCCACTTGAGGGATGCCCTGTCAAAGGCTGCACCTTTTTCTCAAATGATATGGCCAGTTTATGCAGGACACGAACTGTGCTGCAGCATGAGAAACTGCTGACTCCATGAAGTGTTAAAGTCCCTAATTAACCCCAGGAAGAGTAAAGAATTCATTCTGAGCTGGGCAAGTTACTCACAACTTTATTTTAAGGCTGTCGCAGGTGGATAGCGGTGTTAGACTCTGTTATGAAACTCATGGAAGGACAAGAGGAAAAACAAACCCAAACCAACCGATGTGCAAACACAGTCACGATGCAGAAAGCTTTCTTCCAATTTTACTCATCTCCTACTTTTAAGTGACGTTTTTTAAATCTAGCAACATTTTTAGATGGACTACAACATTTTTTTGGCAGGAGGGGTGGTGGGGGTTGTCAGAAGAGGAGCAATTTGAAATATCAGTAACTTCGAAGGATCTTTCTGAGATCAGGAAACATTGTGTGGCTGAGAAATGTGCTGGGAAGGAGAAATGATTACTTGTAACTTTAGAGCAACTATACTCCATCTGTGTTTATTTAAAAAAGACAAAAATCTTACAAAGTTACTATGACCTAATAACTGTAATGTGTGCCTATCTCTGTTGTTTCAATGAGCTGAGCTAAGCTTACTGGGAGTAAAGTACTGGTCTATAAACCTGTTTGAACACTAAAACTTTATGTTCCCTTCTCATTAAGGTATTCTTCCCTAAAAACCTACAGCACCTCTGCTATCCGAGAGGATGCACTCAGATTCAATTAACCTTATTATTTTATCCCCAAGGGGACTATCAAAGTCATTAATTGTTCTTAATGTGTGTTAAACGTATCATCCGATTAAATCACAGAAGTTAAGCAGAAAAGAAGTCCATGTTGGCTTTATTTTTCAGCTGTAGAAAACACCTCCTAGAGAATTCCCAGCGCAATAAAAAGAATACTTCATCCCAGCTCCTGACAATTTGAATGGAATTGGGGGACACAAAAGGAGTAGATTCTAGCAGCACTTGTACCTCTCATATCGTAGGCGTGCACAGGACCTTGCTTACCTCCTGCTGTAAATGATACATCAGCCCTAATACATAATTTCAAACTGACCCTTACGAATCACATTCATTACATGAAAGAAAAACTTCAGCAAAACATTCTGCTTCCAGTAACAGGCTCCTTCTGATCTGTGGACTAGATTTGTGCATCAGCAGTACGTTAGAGCTGTACATCAGCTAGGAACAACTTTGGAACTGCACACTTCATGAAGAACTGGATTTGGAACATACCCAATCAACTGTGCAGAAGTTCACAGCTTCAGCAAAATTGAAACCCTGATTGAAGCCACTGTGATAAGCTCTTGGAAAGGTGATCACAAACTCTCCAGCACACTGATTGGTTCGATAAACCTAGGAGAAGAGACAGATAAGCATTAGGTCAAACCTAAACATAACTGAAGGCTGTAAGGAGAAGGTGGATTTCCAATTCCTAGTTAACTTCTACGATGACTTTGGCTAGTTTTAAAACATAAGCCCAAGAATTACAACGGGCATTTGGTAACTTGTCATCTAAAACCCTAGAAAGCAAAGTGGTTCCATTCAGCCGTACCCACACTCTTGGCCACTTTAAGTCAGCTCTGGGTGCTTTCTGCACTTTGCCAGCTCTGCGCAGTCACTCCGGCAGTGCACAGGCAAGGCTCTGTCAGCCTGCAGCTGAAGGGCAACAGAAACTTGGAACCCACTCAAAAGTTCATGCCGATGTAAATCTAATACTTTTGGAGCTACACAATCAGCTTGAAAGAAGGCAGGTCTTCCCACATCTTTTGATTTTGGAGTCTCTCACAGCATAATAGACACCACAAATTTTGCCACTTTTTCCAGATTTTCCTTGAAGTCCCAAGGTCAGCTAGTCAAAAGCTAATTAAATTGTAAAGGGACATAATTCCCAGGAATAATCTTGTATGGAATACAATGGAAATTGATGAAAAGTGTTTTTGAATACCTAAGAATCCAGGAAAACTAAGAGGATATGGATGACAAAAAAAGGAAGAATGGGGTTTGGCTGCTTGCCAGAAACCTTATGCCAAAAAAAAAATACGGTGTCTGATTAGACGGGCATACAACGAGCTCCTGCCATTGTTTCAAAGGTCAAGACTAAACTTTCCAGCTGAGAGACAGAAATAGAAATATACTAAGATGGACTTCCAGAGAAGAGTTTGCCAAGCAATTCCAAAAGCAATGATTCCATTGTCCATCTGTTCATACTGGCACATTATACTAGACAAGGAAGATACCACACACATGGAAACTACCACACCATCTCTGCAATAAAAGTGGCTTCAATCATCAGCTTTGAAGTGGAATTCAGCGCAAATGAAAGAGGGTTGGGTTTCGGGGAGTAGCACAGGAGTCCAACAACATACAGGCACTCCGTGGGCCATCAAAGTATTCGGGTTCATTATGGTGACAAGTTGGTGCAAGAGATCTGGCTGAGATTCAAATAGCTCTGGAGCAAGCTTCTTCATTACATCCTCCAGCTGTTCAGCTGCATAGCCTGGGGCTCCATACCACGTTTTAGGCTCTCCCCTGCAAGATTATTAAAAAAAGTTAAATATAAGCAATCTTGTAAGTCACATTTTCAGCCTTCTGCTTTAAAACACATCATGTCAAAAGAAGGATATACCACCAGGAAGGAATGCAAAGATTATGTACCGTTTGAATCTCCACATTTTGCACACGTCTCTCCTCCAGACCTAAGTTTTTAACTGCCTACATTTTTGAGCACCTACTTAAAATAATCTGGGGAAAAAATAAAAAAAAAGACTGAAGAAGTCCTCAGCAAAGTTCTGCTAATTCCAGCACAACTTCAAAACATAAGCTGTTTGTCTTTTACCATGAACTCCCTCTTGGATCTAACAACCAAAGCCAGTTGTCTTGTGCGTAATTGCCATAAAAGCAACATATACTAAGTAGGAATTAAGATTCCAAATTATGCAAATGACATCAAGACAAAAAATAATCCATATCTAGTCTGGGAACAAAGAACTTTTTAGCAACAGCTTAACCCAATGCAAGCCAGTTGAGAAAATTAAGGTTATGCAGATGTGTTCCAGTAGATATTGTTTCACGTTTACAGCGAAGCTGGCACACTGCAGCACAAAGATGAAAACGCATTCCAATCCCTTATAAAGAACAATGCTAGAAAAGGTATTTAGAGAAGATGATAACATACAAATCGTCTTCTCCCAGCTGAAAAGCTGACAGAGTAAAGCTGACCCAACAGCGTTCTTATTTTCCATAAATCATGAAGCAGTTAGGAGGATTCCAGAGGGAAAGAGTGAAGCATGAATCCAGAAGCATAACCCTCATACCTAGGACCCTACTTCTGTACTCAAACAGCACCTCTGTCATGGTGACAAGGACAGCTAGCGGGAGGGACTGTGGAAAGGCAGCTACGCTGGAGCACAAGGAGAAGCACAAGTAGAGTTGTCACTACGCAGTGCTAAACGACTATACAGCCATGGACTGGTCATCATCTTGGAACTCATGAATTCATGGAACCCATGAGCTGGAATTCATGAAGACCAGCACAGATGCAACTAAAAACTGTCCTGCATCCTGACCCAACACTGGATTAGTCAAGAATTCTGCTCCTTGACACACGTCAGTGCCAAGGAATGGATTACAGCAGTTACGAACTATGCTAAACTTGGACCGGGATACTGGGATCAGGGTTCTCTGGACTTCAGGAGAAGAGATAAGAGATAAAGAGAGAGTTCCAATGGATATGTTAAGGTGTTAGCCTTATGAAAGCAGCAAGCTGCAGAACGGATGAAGGTGACCATTCTTTCCGTACTGCTGCCTGACAGCACCACATTCCTGCCTCTAGAAATACTAGGCATCAGTGATGGTAATTCTTCCCTTGACATCTTATTTATTTGCAAACATCTTTAGAAGCAAAGATTTGGGTTTTTTCCTTTTACCATTTCAAGAACTAACTCAGGATTCAGAGTCAGGCAAGAGAACTATTGCTTTCAGGCCTGTGAAAGATCTGCTGCTGTTCAGTTGGGACTATCTGCTCAAAATACTGTACAAGCTCCTTTAGGGCACAAGGGAACACTGAGGATGGACATGCCATCCCCAGTATTTCCCAAGAACACGTCCTGCCTTCTGAAGTCTTCTCAGAGTTTGGAGCACTGCCTAGTCAGTGACAGGTCGTTAAGACTGACTCCTCTGGCCAAGAACAGTATTAACCTCAACTACACGTTGCTCTCAGGCAAAACCACCCAGACTTAAACCTGAGGGAAGGGAAATACAGAAGAATATCTGCAAGTGGAAAGAGAAGACATCAAAGACTTTCACACTGGAGAACTAAAAAGCATGTAGGGCAACTTTCACACGGGTCTGTGAATGTATGTACACGTGTGTGCACATATACATCTTCCTGGCCTTGGCTGCAAACACTAAAGCAATTTGGGACAAATTACAGAGGACACAATGCCATTCTAACAACAGTGAGGGAAGCTATCCTAGAAGACAGGAACTTTCTACTGCAAAAAAAACCCCCAAAACACCTCCTCTCCTTCTCAGTTTTCAGCATGACTGAAGATGAAGACAAAAAAAAGCAACAAATGATGAGGAAGATCATTTTTACAACATAACCCTGGCCACCCACTTACTTAGACTCACTCAAACATTTGTTTTAATAACGTCACACGCTAAGAAAGCAACTGATTTAAATCACTGACCACTTGGACTGTGCTACAGCAGCAGCCATTTCAAGGAGCAGCAATTGAATAACCAACCAAAAAGGTGACCTGCTGAATGGTAGCTGGGATGGAGTTTTACTGTTTTGCTGGAATACTTCTGTGAACAAGGAAAGGGAAAGCGCTTGACAGGTTTCAGGAAGAGCGACAAGAATAATTCAAACTCCTGAAAAGCTGTTGTAAGGTGAGAAGTTTAAGTTCTTCAATCTGTGTCGCATATCGAAGACACAGCAAAGATCTGTCTTGAATACAGCTGGCAAGTGTTTGCTTGATGAGAGAATTTATGATAGCATGATCTACCTAACAGACAAAAAAATATGCAGGATCCTAAGATTGTTAGTTGAAGCTTGATGGTTTTAAAAAAAAAAAACCTTGCATGGTTTTTAGTTTTACATTGAGCATAATAAAATATTTGATGGAGCATCTGTTGCATCTCTCATGGATTTTTTTTTAAAACTGGGAATGGATGTCTCTTTCCAAAATATGACCTCTTGTCCAAAAGCAGATCAATGCAGGCATCACACCATGTCAAATTTAACCCTGCTGCTACAGGATTGCAAGAGTTCTTCTGGCCCGAACTCTGTGGATCTGGTTTTAGTCCATGTCCTGGTTTGAGGTAAAACAGGACCAATTTTGTTCAGAAACTCTGCTTTCTAAGTAGGCCTCTTCTAACTGCTGAAATTATTAATTAAAAAGAGGGAGGGGGAATGAAAGGGAGATTGCTTCTCAGGCTGAGTTTATTCCTCAAAAACTCACCAATGCAGGTAGTTAATCGAATAGCTCCAGTGGTCTTCTATATGCCAACAGAATGAAGAAAAGCACATTCCTACATATAGCCAGGGTAACTTCATTCCACATATGTCTGCAGTGATGTGAGCGAGAACAGACTGCTCCATCACAGGCATGTTGTTTAAATTCCAGCCACTATCAAGGTAGTCCTGAAAATTGAACAGAACAGTCACAGGTTTATACAACATGAAGTAAAAAACCCAAGAAGGTAAAACTGCCAAAAGAGCAACAGAAGAAAAGCATCGTTCCCAACGGAAAATGCTAAGAAACAGGTCCATGAATGAAAGAACAAAACCATTATCTCTGCTCCTTTCACAAACCTCATCTGACCTGCTTTGTTAAAATGAGACTTTTTTCATTAGTTTGGAAGTTATTTATTAAATTCTAAGATAAACCTGTGGCACTTCATGTTTGATCAGAGCAAATTTTATTTAATCAAAACTCTGATGTAATTATCCTCTTCAAACACTGTGCCAGATAAGCCAAACAAACACTTTGCAACCCAGTTCCATTATTGTGCTTTGAACTTATTTGACTTATTTAATGAAGAACTGCAATACAAACATACACAGTGAACTAATAAAGACCTACCTCTTCTTCTGGTCTAACTTTTAATTTTCCACCCCTAACTGGGAAGCCACTGCCAAATTCCTTTGAAGCAATATCAGCTCCATATTCTACTGTCACATCCTCTTCAATGGTACTAACAAGTCTCCAGAATTCTTTTTCAACCAACTCAGTGGGGACCATCTACGGGAGAAGAAAAACAAGGAGTATACACTGAGGAATCAGTACATAAAAAGCATGTGCACAAAAGCTACCTCAGGGAGGAACCTCCATTAGCTTGAAGCATTTCTCCCTTTCAAGATCATTTCAACAAGAGAAAAAAACCAACCAAACATGCAGCAGAAATGTGGTTCCACCCAGGACATGCTGCTGCTTTGTTTTCTCAAGAATGGGTGACAGAGAGTAATCTCTTCCTTACAGACACTTCTTCAAAAGTGAAAAAACCCACCAAACCAAAACCCAAGAAGCCAGTGGAACAAGAAACCATGACATCAGCAAGAACGAGGATTCACTGACGTAAATAAGAACCTCTGATTTGGGATTTCATCCCATTCAAAACTGGAATTCCCCCCTCCCCCTCAAAAGTTATATATTTTAACTAAGCACGAAAACTGAAATCTACATTATGGCACCAGGATAAATACATGAACATACATGTACTGGCATGTTAAAATAGTCTGACTTGAAGGCATCCGCCATTTCTCCAAACGTGCGAAGTGTATAGTCTCTTGCTGCTTGTTCAAAACCAAATGCTTCTTGAGGCTTATTACACTCCTGTAATCGAAAAGATAATTATTTCAATAATGTATTAATAAGACAATCTGTGCTCAGATTTTGCACAAATGGGCTACTATTACAGCACCTCATGGATAAGAAGGCAGGACATCTGCCTCAAGTTGCACAAAGTCAGAAGAAGAAAACCGCTCTGCTTAATTCACCAAATCACAATATGTATTTTTTATATATCTGCATAAACATTAATGAAGTAATATGCCTAATTTCTCCTTCCTCTAGCAGGGGTAAGCAAGATGCATAGACCTCCACACTGAAGCACCCAGTGAGGCTCCAATTTTAAATACAGAGGAAAAGGCCAATTAAAATCCATTTATTCTTAAAGGCATATCATTCTTTGGCTCTAAAATATTAAGCGATAGCTTTCCAATTTGAAGGATGCCCAATCTTCATTTTAACTTTACCTTCTATCACCTTGTCCGCACAGCCTTAAAAAATAACAAATTGTATTTTCAATCCCTAGGATCAAGTTTAAAACAAGAAACCTCACAAAATAAAAAATAACCTTCAGCCTAACTCTTAACGGTTTGTTGGATTACCTGAGCCAAACACTGGGGACACCTCCAGTCCCCTTTGGGAACATCATGAAGGGGTGGAATTAAACAAAAAGTATGGTAACTGTCATCACAGCCATCACACAGCAGGAGACGGTCCTCATCGTTACCGCTGCCACATAAGAGACATACGTACAAATCCACCTGTAACAGAAAATGGCCAGAGTGGTAATTTGAGCGCTGAAGTTACGCAGTTTGGTAACTCAGTCATCTGTGACACTTGCCAAAGCTTATTTTTACTCCACCTCTGAAATGGAAGCGAGACAAGCAAACACAAAATATTTATGCAATCGTTTAAATAACCCCCCTCAATAATTTAAGGAAGGACAACAAGAGTTGCAAGCCCTTCCATGGATTTTTTTTTTTTTGCAAATGACAGAAGACTTGATTCAGTGGCGCGGAGTGTTTAAATCAGCAGCACCGTGGACTCTGCAGGTATAATTTAACACCCCTTGGTGGTTCACAAACCCTTTTTCTCATTGCTCTCACGTGCAGCCTGTGGGCACAGATCTTTCATCCTCCTCTGAGACCAACTGTTTGGAGTCTCAGAAGAGAGAAAAGGGTTCCTCTTGATTATAGAATGGTTTAGGTCGGAAGGGACCTTCAAGGTCACCTTGTTCCACCCCCCTGTCCTGGGCAGGGACACCTCCCACTAGACCAGGTTGCTCCAAGCCCCGTCCAACCTGGCTTTGAACACCTCCAGGGACGGGACAGCCACAGCTTCTCTGGGCAACCTGGGCCAGGGGCTCACCACCCTCAGAGTGGAACATTTCTTCCTAATATCTAACTCAAATCTCCCCTCTTCCAGTTTAAAACCATTATCCCTCGTCCTATCGCTTCCAGAGTCTCTCCCCACCTGTCCTGCAGGCCCCTTTAGGTGCTGGAAGGGGCTAGAAGGGAGTGTTGACGGGAGCGTTCCTCTTTTTCCCCGGAGATACTGACTAAAACCTTCATTTTAATTTGGAAAGGCACCAGCTTCCCAGCAGAGCTAGGTGCTTTTGGGCAGGGGGACAGCCGTTTGATGGAGGTTTCACACAGCAGCTACCAAGCCTGAAGGAGAAGGCACAGGCACTCCAAACATGGGAAGGGTTCTCTGTCTGTCTGCAACAGACTGGAAGGCTCCTCTCAAATACAGACTAGAGCTGTGAGGATGAGCAGACCCCATTTTCTTACATTGTTAAAAAAAGCAGGAGCATTTCCTAATTCTCATGGCAAGCTCTTTTTGTTCGGGAGGTGGGTGTGTCAGGCTTCTAGTATTTGCACGTTTCATTCTCAGGTATCTCACCATAGATAAGGATTAAAGAAAGAATGTTTAGGAAGGACCCGAGCAATGGTGTGGACAGAAAGAATCTCAGTTATCATGTTCTCAAAAGTGGGACAAACTACCATTGCTTTCAGTTAGGGGTGGGTTTTTTTGGGGGTCGGGGGGAGGGTTGTTCCTGCTGGAGTGGTAACAGAGTTGGGTTTTTAAGAAACATTAGAATAACAAAGCTTCCAAGTTGGTGCTGAAACCATAGAATAAATGGCAGGTCTGCTGGAGAGACGGATGCCAAAGCTTGTGTGAAATCCCCTTCAAGAGCACAGGGAGAGAGATCAGTTCACAGAAGAACCACTTCTATTTAGACTCTTCATTCCAAATGCTTATATTGAGACTGTACCTTAGAGACCGAAAACAATTCGCCTTAGCAATAGACAGTGAAACTTAACTATTCTGCTATTTTCAGCCCTGTAACAGGATGAACCTTTGTATGTGTATTCCAGCAGGCACAGACACTGCTTCGTTTCAACCACGGCGTTACATGAAGAATACGAGAGAGTCTTTAGTGTGACACAAATGACACGAGATTTCATTACACACCCAGGAGAAACACAGAAACACCCTAATCACTATGAAGCAGCAGGACGGCAGGGCGTACTCACAGCATTAGTGGGTTTTTTAGATCGGCCTTTGGATTTGTCTTTCTCCAGCTCCCCAACATGTTCTCTCTTCTCAGGAAGTTTCACTGTGCTATGCATTTCCTTTTCTGGTACAAGACAACAAAAAATGAGGGTAAGATAAAAGGCTTTAATGCTTAGCATTACTTATTATTTTATTTGTTATTACTTGTTAGACTGCATCACTCCAAGTTATTTGTTGAGCTACTTGTTATCCCATACACACATACTTCTTTGAGTTAGCTCAACACAAGATTTGAACACCTGCAATGCCTACAGAAGCTGGTATTATTAGAAAAAAACAGGTTATGACATCATCAGCTAGCAGGGACTATCACAGCCCACGTTTTTTGAGTGGGTACTTTAAATCCCACTGAAATTAAATTACAAGTATCTTCATAAGCTAAGATTTTGTATCCATATGGTGTTAACTAATGTGGTTGAACTGCTCCACCAATTCTACAGCAGCATGTCACATGGAGACGTGAAACAACACACAGCTTCCTACGACGATCGTCACACGCCGGTTTCTTGCAGCAGTAGCTTTCATCAAAATGTACCAAAGGTGAGCAGGCAACAGAAGGGGCCTGACAAAGCAGCAGTTCCTCTATATTCTTACACTCCTGCTTAATTTGGCCATGTCTCTACTCAAGTCTTCATTCCTGACTTCATTAAAAAAAAAAACAAAACAAACCCAAAACCACCCTCCCAAATCCATCCAGCAGAGTGTAGAGGATCCCAGGGCTCTGGTGCTGAAGACAAGGGGGCAGTGAAGTTCTAAGCTAAAGTTACAAGTGGGCTAGAGACCTTTACACCTGGACACGAGACAATCTGAAGTATTTCTTGGTAGTCCGAGAGCTAACAAAGGCATTAAAAAGAAGAACGTCTACAACTATCAGAAATCTAAGCATTACAAAATTGTCTAAAGCTTTTTCTCTCTACTCTTCAGGGGGAAAAAAAAAAAGGTTAATGCCTAGAGATACTCCTTAAAGAAAATAAAATTTAAAAAGACCACAATCTACACAAATTCTTGGGCAAAAAAGATTTTGAATGAACAAAGGAGACTGACAAACTGCCTAGTTAATTTCAGTTGTAAATGGTTCCTATATTTGCTTGACAAATTATTTGTCAACAAGCTTATTCTTTGTTTGATGGCATTAAACTTGTCTTCTTATTCTGAAATTATTATTTCTTAAGGACAGATAACAGACTCAGGACTATAGAGAGAAACAATTTAAAAATCAAATTATGTAAACTTTATTGTTAAGTTCACAACTTACTATCTTTTGCCTTCATGAGTTTCGTTTCCTGATTACAAATTCAATTTTTTTTCCTAAAAGTGTCTGAAATCTGATACATTCTTAAAAGAGGTTCCTCGATTTAAAGCTAGTGGACTGATGCTAGCTATTTAAAGTACAAAATAGAAATATAGCTCAAATCTCATTTCTGATTGCCCCATAAGAGACACTGAAGTTTAAAAAAGTAGAAAATTTTTTTTCAACTCAAACTGTTTTCTTCTGAAACTCAACCACTTACAAAACCAACAGAAAGACTTCAAAGCCATAGAAGAACTTTTACAATAAATTCCAATTTAAAAATTAAGTTAACACAAGTTGGGGTTTTTTTAATACTTTGAAGTGTTCCAACTGCTGAATTTAACTATGGTCTTAAAATGAGTTCGCACACAGTAACAGGAACTGCGTTCACATTTTGGTTTAGTCCCCACTTGCCACTCACCGTTTTCACACTTTGAAGGTGCACACCCCATTCTACGTCTCAGGTTATGAGTTCTGGCTTCTGGAGCATCAGATTCAGTTTTAATATTGGTTACCTTAAAAAGAAAAAAAAAAGGGGGGGGGGGGCGGCGGAATTCAATGTCTTTAGATGACACGTTGGGTTTACACTTGTATTTGGGAAAACTTTCCCTGCCACCTAACCCCACGGCAGCTTGCCCAAGTGCAGACCAACCCTCCCGGACAACATGTGGCCGCTGCAGGAAAGGCTGCGCCCCCGGGGACACCCAGCAGCACCCAACTCCTCCCGCCCCCCTGAGCCACTGCAGCTTCCACCAAGGGAAAACACTGATGTCCAACACCCACAGTCCTAAATCTAAACATCTAAACATCTAAATATCTAAATAATTGTCTGCAAGTCTCCACAGTTGAGTAACTGTGGGGGCAGACCCTGCAAGGTTTTGAAATACACATTTCAATACTGGCAAGATCTGAGAAAAGCAGCAGCAAAAAAAGACAATTTTGACTTCCAAATTAAAAAAAAAACAAAAAAAACCACACACATAAATTTCTGCATACAAGTCAATCCACTCTGATAAATGCCCAGAGATGACAGCACATGTTCAGAGAACAAGCTGATGTGAGACATAAACACTTCACTGAGGTACAACGGAGGTCTTTAAACTTGTAACCTGACTTGTTCTAGGAAAAAGCGAGGTAGATGGAAGTCAGATAAAGACTTCGAGGACTTCATTTAAACTTAAAGAACTATTTTATACTTACAAATGAATGAATCGAAAAGGGCAACCTGAATTTCTGAAATATTTGTATCCGATTGTTTAAAAAAAAAAAAACCCCACACAACCATTTCAGAGAGAAATAACATGGAGAACAACCTGGAGAGATCTGGAAGGAAATCCTACAAAAAGCTTGTGCCAATAATGATACCATCTTTATAGTTTGATTTCAGCGGAACTTGCTAAGAACCAAAGAAACAAGGAACTTTGGGCTTTCACAGATTTTCTTTTACTCTGGAGAAGCAGAACATAGTCCAGTCTTCTAAGCAGGGAACTCAGTATATTGTGGAGCTTTCAACACAGAACAATGTTTTGCCATTCAATTCTTCCATTTCTTCCCTGAAGTTTTGAGACTGCGGGAGAACAATCCTCAAATCCCTCAGCACAAAAAATAGGTTTCTCCAACACTGTATTTTTTAAGCCTAATTTCTTAAGGAAATGAGGTCATGCAATCACTCTCTTGCCACTCACTCAAGTCAGTCCACTATCAACCACTCCCTGAGCCCCAAATAATCAAACTTGCTGGCCCAACTCTAAAAGCCCGACGTCCAGCCTGAACACACCTCCACGTATTCCAAGGGGCAGGTGCTGCTGTTTCGCTTGGGTGTTGTTTTGTTGGGGTTTTTTTTGCAGGCTGGTTTGTTTTGTTTTTTTGGGGTTTTGGTTTTTTTTGTTTTTTTTGGTTTTTTTTTTTTTTTACAGAGGTGGCTTTGATATTATTTCCCCTTCACTTTTTGTGTTCTCTTTGCCCAAATGACTGTCTCCTTGCGATCAGGCAGAGGTCCCATTGCTTAAGATACGCAAAAAAAGCTATTCATTGTATTTGGTACTACTGGATCAGCATCAGCTTGCACTGACCCTCAAGCAATGCCCTAACAGATGTCCCATCTTCTGCATCTTTAACTTCTATGACTTGCATCTGTATTCTGTGCTTAAGCCTCTATTTAGCTTCACAAGACCAGCTCTTTTTTTCAGCCTGAGCCTTTTATCATATCAATTCCTCTCACTTTCACTTCTGCAAGTTGTTCTGGTCTTTCACACTTACCCTCTCTACATCAAGCATCTCTCTAAATTCTCTGCATTTCAAAACCAGCCCGTAACTGTCATTGCCCTTTTCCTTTCCAACTATAAACATTTTCTCCTAAATGTTTACTCAAAAGGTAGGAAAGGACAAGGTAAAACTGTATGTGTCTTACAACTGCAAACTAACACTTATCCCACAGGCTGTATTTTTTGCTAGTAAGAATAATTTACAGCACTTTCCTGTAGTTCCCTTATTTTAAAGGTTTATAGTAGATGGTCAGCCTTTGAAAAGCAGGAAATGTCCAACTGGTAAATGTGAGAATGAACTTAGGTTTTAGAATTTAAGACACTGTCAAGTCCTTCTATATCTTGGTAGAGCAAAAAGTCGAGACAAATTTAACCAAACGTTACTACTTTGCAATCAGGTCAGCACAAAAATCAACTGCTTTTGGCTTCAATGTAGAATAAAAAAGATTTAATCACCTTAACTGACTTTGCACTGAAATGGAACAGAAACACATTAGCAAATCTTAACTTTTGGAAATTATTGTCTTAAAACACTACAGCTCCTTGCTAAGCGAGTCAGTCCATGCTGCCTAGTTCAGCCTCAGCTCTGTATGTTTCAATTCTACCCTTAATCAAACATTTTCTTTCCACAAAAGTTAGGTGCGTGACATCAGGAGGGCTCAGGGAGAGCTGAGAGGGCAGCCTCGCATTTTGGCTAAGTAGGAGCAGCTGGCTTCCACAGAAATGACAAAACCGTGCGCTCTTGGTTAGTCAGTGTCACCCGACGCCACCACTGTCAGAGAAACAGCTCAGACTTTTGTACATAATCGCCCTGCTGCTAATCTTTAAAGGATACATGAGAACTAGCATCTTTCAACCACAGGCAGGTAGTGCAAATGGAAAGTTTCAGATCAAACTACTGAGGTTTTCTCAGAACTACAAACCTCCTTGCAACTGGGTTTTTGAGTGGAAAAGTTTTAGAAAGCCTTAATTGTACCTTATTAACTCCGAATAATTACAGGCAGAATTTGCAACTACTAAGCTGTACTACTTGGCAGTAACAAAGATTAGAACAATGGGAGTTAACAGAGAGTCTGAAATGAACTTAAATAGAGATCTGGATTATAAACAAAGAGAGTCAATCCTGACCTTCCTAACTCATGATGTCACCACTAATAAGACTGTCTCCTGGGAATAAGCCTCCCCTGTGCTTCATCTGCTCGAACAAAAGAAATAGCAAACTCTCTGAAGGCAGGAATGTCAGCCTGGAAACACTGTCAGAGTGTTACAGTTTTCCAGCAATGAAGGAGACACATCATGATCTCCTAAAAGATCTCCACACAGGAGAACTCTATGCAGATATAACCCATAAATTTTATGCTTATCCAAATAAATATTATTTCTTAAGCATATGTTAAGATTATTCCTGTTTGATCGTAGAAAACCATATTGACTTAATGTTATGCATTTTTTTCCTTATATTGCATGGTGAAAGTATCGCAAATTGATACAACTCAGAGTAAAAAATTAAATACAATAATGCTAACTTTGTAACAAAAACCTTCTCTGCTCTAATATCTGGCTTTGACTCATGAAAGATTTACAGAAACCTCCCAACACACTTGAAGTATAACTACTGTTCACTGGCTGTCCTCTGAGGAAATGGCAGAGATCACAGCTGCAAAAGATAAGCTTCATTTCTATTATTTGTCACCTGTATTTTAATCTGAGTCTCATTTATAATCATGCTAAACCATTATTATAGTGTACATACTCATAACCAATGTGCAAGTGGAACAGCTTCAGTAGAAGGTCTTCTCAGAATTCCAAACCTCAGTAAGATGCTCTTTAAAGTATCACACAATCCTTACCGTATTATTTATAATTGATGCATTTATAGATATTTAGATACACTTAACAACGACAAAAAAGTTAAACACCTCTTTACTATGCATATACATTTAGCGATATGATCAAAATAACATTCGTCCTGTGACTTAGCTAAAAGCTGTTGTGCCATGTGGCTGGGCAAATGATCACTGCATTAACGACTTCCGGCTCCGTCGCCACAGAGCATTTGCCCATATAAAGCCACACTATCTCACCTCTGCACTGAGGCGTTTTGCTCGACGAGCAGGTGGACAAGTTTCAGATGGCTGAACAGACTGTCTCTGCGGAATATCGTGGGGCTTATATTCCTTGTCCTTTGTGTCACTGGTGAGATCTGGTTTCTGCAAGCACTGAAGAGACACAATTTGATTACTTAATTTCTGCCTCCACTTCTAATACAAACTTTGCGTAGAACAATTTCCTGGCTACTGTGAAAGAATGCAGACAGGGCTTTAATAACTGCTGTGCTGAATTAATAAAACAGTATTTATGACAATTGTAACTTACCTATTTGAACAGGTCACAAAATCACTTTTTCCTGCCCTTTTACTGAAGGCAATAGCTATAACACAGAACCTTAAATAAAGCTGAATTCATCCTTTAAATGTTACAAGCACCGAACATTTCTCTGCGGGAATACCAATACCAATTCTTCTAGAAGATGGTGCTTTTGGAGACTGTATCAACAGCATACTGGAAACTGCTGTAGCATCCTCTGGTCACATTACTGTAATCCTAGCATACAGAGCAATATAAAAGTAAATTACAGCCTATCGTACATCTCTGCCAACTGAAATACACTCTTGTCTGAAGAACGTTGCAGAAGCTACATTCCTTATATATTTTGGAGAGGACAACTCTGCTGCATGAATTAAGGGCAGAAGGGAAGATGATCATGCAGGAACAGCTTTAGTTCAAGTTGCTGAATGAACACATTTAATTGCTGAAAACTCTGCATACATTTGGCAAGAGAAATAATAATTAATCACAATTCCAAGTTTGTCAAACCACACAATATTCAGTAACAGCAGACAAAATACAACAGTTTTTAATGAGTAAACAACAAATCCTAAAATCCTAAAGAAAGAAAGAGTCTTATGTTGTCAGGAAGTATTTCACACGAATTGCTGGATCCACATTTCCCCAGTTCTGCTAATCTGTTCCCATCACAGGCATTTTCTCAGCAAGACAGAAACAGGACATGAACTGCAAGAGAACCACTGCAGCGACATAAGGACTGATGCTCTGTAGACAGCACAGAAATCAGACTTTCAGAAACAAATGATGGTCAGAAGGGGGGATGGAAAAGGAGGAAAATAGCAGGACTTTAGAAGACAAGTCCATGCTGAAAAAAATATATTTAACAAAAAAGAAGTATCAGTCAAGGGTAGGAGGGTATCAGTAACTATCACCCACAGTCCACAACACTGCTCAGAAACCTCCAGAATTTCTGTTTTATTCAGGACTGCCTTCAGTCTTAAAATTGAATGAAAGCAAATGTCTGACTTAATTTCAACATTAAATACAGAAAACCACCCAACTTTGCTGGCTGATGCTCCCACACTGGATACTGACTAGGAGGCCACAGAGCAGCTGGCTCTTCAGGAGAGCATGTTGCCTGAAAGCTCACACAGAAACACAACGATGTGGAGCATTTCACATTAACATCAGTGGGAGAAAGTAAAAAATAACAATTTCTCAGGAGACAGAATGGACAAGAAAAGTGAGTGGAAAAAATATGAAAACGAGAGAGCAGAAAAGCAAATGAGATTAATGCTACACATTAGAAGTCCATTTAACGACTTCTATATAATCTGGTTCCTTGAATCACGTCCTCATGTGAAACCCAAATCTTTCACTAAAAGAAAGTTTCTACTCCTTCTGGTAACAGAGGACATATCCTTGAAAGCAAATACCTAGAATGCAAACAAAACCAGCTTTTCCTAAACAAAAGGGTAACAAAACCTTGAAAGAGAAAAACAGCAAGTAGCCTCACTTCAGTGCAGTGTCCAAGCAAAATAAATTTTTTTAAAAAAGCACTGTTCATTGAAAAAAGCCCAGAAGACATTTCCTAAATACTGAGGTTTCAAAAACTATTTAAGCAGAAACATCTCCCAGTGCCTCGGTAACCCAAAAGCAAAGCAGTAGTATGAAATGGTTGTTAATTAACATTTTCAACTGTACCTAGAAGAACTTGCAGTCTAAGTCCTGTCTTAAGGACGGGAATTCCTCTGAACCTACTTTACTCCTAGACTGACCTGATCAACTAGAAGGTGTCTCTAGCCAAGGACACTACCTGCCAATTTTCAGTCCTTTCTTCTCCCAACCAGCAAAGCCTTTTTGGCAAGGCTAAGCTTCAATAATTTACCAAAGCTCATCCTAATATACTGTGATCATGATCTATTACATGCTGAGAAGATGGTTGGACATATAATCCCTGAATTCCAAATGGTGGCAGAGGGCAAGTTAAAAGCCCACCAGCTGAAACCATTAAGGAGCAGCTCCTTCAGCAGGCAGAGGACACAGCAGGAATGTTCCTAAGGCCTCCAGGATGTCAAGGATGTTAAAAAAAACCAGGGATACAATTAATCTCCTCCAGTTGCAGATGTTTTTGAAGTAGTAATTTACACATAAGCTAATTGCCCAGGCTCCCTGTACTTGCAGAATACAACTGGTCTACCCCTGCTACACATCCACTCAAGGAAAAATACCACCAAACACTCCAGAGGGCTTATTTTTCTCCAGTAACAATAAAGGGTCCTAGAGAACTACCTCACTCAGAAACATCTTTATTAGAGACCTACACACATCAATCTTTGGACATGTGAGTCCCATTCACGACATTGAAGACTTCCTTTGGAAAAGAGACCAGAGCCAGAATTACTGAACCAGTTGTATTCACTGAAAAACAGAACACCACAAGACAACCTCTACCCTCCCAAACTGCAGCTGCATTTTAAATCACACAAACGTCTGGCGAATGCACCACAGAAGATGCATTGGCAGAAGATTCTGGACACCTTAATTCATGTAGGGGGACATTTATCCCTCTGGGCACATGGCATGATTCCGTAGTGTCATACCAATGGTTACTACGGCTAAGAACAGAAGCGAGGCACAGACAGTCAGAACCAGTAAACCACCAGGTTTACTGCAACTGGAGAAAAACACCCAGCACCTGTCTAGTCTAATGCTTCAAATAAGAATAAAATAAATACACCCCTGTGGAGAGCTGCTTTGAGTATTAGAAACTGATCTAAGAAATCTTTTCTAAGAGATCTAAGAAATTTTTTACTGTTTGACTGAACAAGAGCTTTAACAAAAACATGCTATCTGTTCACCTCTGAACAGCTCCAGATAGTTTCACTATTTTAGTATTTATATAGAAATATCTCCAGATAGGGTATTTGTCAAAATAATTCCTGAAGCCAGTTTAATATTTAAGCCACACAAACAATTAATGCTATACACAGATCTGGATCTGTGGCATAGTCATCAGTGGAAACTACATCATTCCGTATTTTCAGCTTTTGCAGAAAAAAGTCAATGAATATTGAAAGTACTACCAATTAAAAAAAAAAAAAGAGAGAAGAAAGAAAAGAAAAGACCCAACTCCCTCAGCCTTTCCTCATAAGAAAGATGCTCCAACCCCCTAATCATCTTCGTGGCCCTTCACTGCACCCTCTCCAGCAGTTCCTTGTCCTTCTTAAACTGGGGAGCCCAGAACTGGACACAGGACTTGAGTTGTGGTCTCACCAGGGCAGAGTAGAGGGGCAGAATGACCTCCCTCCACCTGCTGGCCACACTCTTCTTGATGCACCCCAGGGTGCCATTGGCCTTCTTGGCCACGAGGGCACGTTGCTGACTCATGGTCATGCTGTTGTCCACCAGGACAACAAAGGTCCCTCTCTGCAGAGCTGCTTTCCAGCAGGTCAGCCCCCAACCTGTACTGGTGCGTGGGGTTATTCCTCCCCAGGTGAAGGATCCTACACTTACTTCTGTTGAACTTCATAAGCTTTTTCCCTGCCCAACTCTCCAGCCTGTCCAGGTCGTGTCAGCCACCCCTCCCAGCTTCGCGTCATCAGCAAACTGGCTGATGGGACAACTCCATCCTTTCATCCAGGTCATTGATGAATACATTGGACAGGACTGGACCCAGCACTGACCCCTGAGGAACACCACTAGTCACAGGCCTCCAACTAGACTCTGCCCCACTGATCACAACCCTCTGAGACCTACCTGATAACCAGATTTCAATCCACCCCACTGTCCTTTCATCTATCCCACACTTCCTAAGCATGCCTACGACAATCCTGTGGAAGACGGTGTCAAAAACCTTGCTGAAGTCAAGGTAGACAATATCCACTGCCCTCCCCTCATCTATCCATCCAGTCATGCCATTGTAGAAGGCTATCAGATTAGTCAGACTTGAATTCCCCTTGGTGAGTCCATGCTGACTACTTCTGATAACCTTCTTTTCCTCCAGATGCTTGGAGGAAGTTACCATGAGGCTTCTGTAAACTGCAGGGAGAAAACACAAAAGGTAGTATTCAAAGCAATCAGTAAGAGGTTACCTCGAAGAAAAATTCTACAAACTTTAATTGAAAGTTTGCCTGTGGCTTTCCGAATTGCTCACATCAACACCACAGATTGCACCTTGTCACCTGCATGCCATAAAGCATAAAATGCAGTCTTTGGATATTCTCCACCTATAAATAATAAAAAAAAACCCCACAAACCCAAAACAGACTGGCTGCT
The DNA here is from genome assembly GCA_013398295.1 of Chionis minor. Taxonomy (NCBI): domain Eukaryota; kingdom Metazoa; phylum Chordata; class Aves; order Charadriiformes; family Chionidae; genus Chionis; species Chionis minor. Next base: position 46,981 of record VZSF01004944.1, read on the forward strand.
AAATTAATTGGACTTCAGTTAGGTTCAATATAGCTTACCAGTAGGCTCGCTCCAGACTGGAATAAGTTGTAAGGATAGAGAATACGCTCATAATGCGCACGGATGTGTGAACCCACGGCTTTGCCAGGAGCGAATCCCATCCTAGTGGCTATTTTGGTCCATTTCCTCTCCTTGCAAACTACATCAAATCCTCCTTCTTCTGCAACTAGCTAAAATTGAAAACAAAATCATGATATATTTAATACTAAAATTACCAGCATTTAAGGAAAGCACTGATAGTTTAACAGAAAAGACAACACCACAATTGCTATTTTAAACCAGAAAAACAGATTAAAAAACCCCAAACAACAACAACCAAAAACACCCAAAGCAAAACATCAAAGTCGTTTAAAAGCTGTAAGTGTAATATATAACCTATTCAGGAAGTGTAAACTTGTTGAATTATTTTACAAACAAGTCAGCACCTTTATTAAATGACCAAACAGTAATTCAGCCCACTTTTGAGAATTTGGCTGGCTGCAGCACAGCTCTGCTTTGCATTGCAGCACAACTTTCTTGCTCAGTATAAATCAGTTCTTCTCACTGGAAGAAGTACTGTGAACTAGGTTCAAAATCAACCAAATAAAAACTAACCTAAACATAAAGAAACAGAGGATATATCCTTGGGGTCAGCGTATCCTATCCCTTGCTATCAGAATACATAAACTTCTCCAGAAGTTTAACAAGCTTCATCCTAAAAGTAATTGGATTTTTTCTCCCATATTCCTAACGGAAAAACGTTTTTCTCACTGCTGTCATCATTCAGAAGCTTCCTTCAGTTAAGCCCAAGTTCATTCTTGGCTAGTTTGTATCCAAGTTCAACTTTAAATAACAGTTGGAAATTTAATTTGATCTCCTAGCTTACACAAAAACTCCCGTAACATTGTATTTCCTACTGTTTTGTCACATTACCTATGTTGGGTTAAACAGAGTAATACTCCAAAATCTCCCTTGAACAGCTGTGACACCATCCCAGAAACTGGGATAACACCACATCTTTTTAGGAAGAGTTTCTCCTCATAACAATCTTACTCTGTTAAGCTGAAATAAATCCAAGATCTTCCGTTCCACATGTGGAATCTTCAGTGTACATCCTTGAAGCTCCCAGAACTTTGCAATCTGGTCCAGAAAGTTCAGCTTTACACGAGTTTGTGCCTGAAAAAACCCCAACCCAAAAACAAAAACAAAAAAATACACCACATATGCTTCAGTATCCCAGCGTTTATAAAGTTGCAGCCCCAGTTGCCTGCCTGGCTCTTCCCTCTGCAATATAACTTCGCATTTTTTCCCTTCTTGTCATACGCAGAAAAAAAAATAATCCATACAGCTACGACTAACCTTACTTAAAGTATTTTTTTTCCCTAAAAAATTTTACTGCGTTTAGGAAAGTACTTTCTGAAAACAGTTATTACTGCTAAAAACTACCTAAACTATCTGTGTTGTGAAGATCTATTACATTTATTGCATTACTAAATGTAATGATTTATTACAAATTGGTTTATTTGTAATTAACCAAAAATAAACCAATATCTATGGTTTATTTAGAAAAAAATTTAAAAAGGGGTTTTCTTTACCCTTTTCACTCCCAACTGCATTTGTTTCATTTTTATGGATACAAACTGGTCAGGACAGGGAAAGCCAACTAGTCTGTTTGCACAGCAATTCACACAGTAAGATAACTGGATTGTTGCTATGTTAAAGAGTAGTAACTTACACTGAAATTTTGACACATTTTGTTTTCATCACATTTTCAATTCTTAAGGTAAAAAGAAGAGCCACGTCTATACAGACCGGCCTGCTCCTCGACTCCAGAGAGCTCTGAACCAGCTTGTGTCCACACAAATCTCTCCTGACCTTCGAAGTCAGCCTTGGAGCCCTTCCCCTGGCACTCCACAGAACCGTCAGGACTTTGCGTCCTGGGAACAATCAGGCAGGCAAATCACCGCCGTTCCACTTCGTACCAATAGCGACCCAACCAGGGCTCCTCACCACTCCCTCCTTCTAGTCTCAATTCATGGAGCAGTGAATGAAAGTGCTTGCGAACAGCAAATTTCACACCAACGGAATCCAGATTTTGAACTGTTTCTTGCAAATGGCTTGTTATTTTTAAGGCACTCTGTAAATGTTTCATCTCTTCTACTTTTAAAAGATGCTGTATGTATGCAAAACACAGAGAGAAATCTACGGCACTCAAGAATTTTAGTTTAACCACTTATAGGCACCTCTGTGTTATACAGGAAAACATATAGAGGAAAAGGCCTGAATTATGTTCCTCTAGTGAGCATTAACTTTACTTTTCATGCTTGGCATGTTTTTAACTAGATCCTGAAACAGATGAATTTCTGTGCTAATTAAAAACATGTTCAGAGGTGCCGAGTGCCATCAGTTCAAGTCAAACATGGCTCACGGTCAATCCACTGGAAAACACCACCTCTCCAAAGGATATTTAAACATTGGAACAGAAGCAATGTTCAGCTTTACAGTTTACCTCTAGTTCATTAAGCCTCTGGATCCTCGGTGTAAAGTGAAGCTTATCGACATCACACGCAAAAGGAGGCTGCCAGTCCTGGAAAAAGAGAAGAGCTTCATTAAAAGACCAGGAAAATGAAGGACACTTCTCTATATGCCAGCCAAAAGCCGGGTGAGCCCAAAGCATGGAAGAGGTCTCTGTGGTTTCCGAGCCCTCCTCAGCACAGCATGTGCCCCTCTGGCGGTCGGCAGGAGCCCGGCGCAGCGGCTGCGCAGCACCTCCCCACAGCACGGGCTGCGCCCCAACCCCTCAGCCATCGCACACCACCGTGCTCCCAGCTGCCTTGGGGAGCTCCACTGCTGTTCCCAAATTACTTCACGGTGAACAAGCCTGGAAAGTGGGAATAACGAGATACGCCGAGTGAGCTTGATTGTCTACCCTTTGAAATATTTAATTGTGCCTTTAAAATAGATATTGAAACCATTAAATAAATGACACTTCGGGACTAAGGACCTGTCCTAAAAGCCAAGCCTCCAGCTGCACACCAGGTCCATCCATCTTCTCCCAGCCCAGCCAGGGCAGCTAACGGTGCTGCACAGGCCGTTCCCCCAGCCTCGTGCCGGCCATCCCCTGCCCAGCCCTATTCCCAAACAGGAACTGTGTGACACTGGAGAGCGAGAGGAGAACTCCTGGGAAGTGCTGCCACCGTGCAAGGCAAAGCACCTCGGTGCGGCGGCGGACAGGAATAACACAAACGTGGTCCCAACTCTGAGACAGGACGTCTCTTCACAACTTCAGTGTTGTTACCACGCAAAACACCCAAGTGCAGTTTCATAAACCACGTCCCAAACCGTAACGCCAGCCTTGATGGGGAAGAACAACGTTTGATAACAGAGACTTTAAATGCTCACAAAGGACAAATGCAGCAGTTAGCTGGTCTCTGAAACAAACAGCAGCTGAACTAAAAGACAGAAATAAAAGCTTCTTTGCTTAATTCCTTGTCTGCAAACATTCAAGAACAGCTGGAATATGATCAGTTTAAAAAAGATTATTACTTTGACGAAATACCTGCAACTATAGTGTCATTTATAACAGAACTATGAAGCAATTTTATCTTTTAGATCTCTGACATCTATCACACGCAGTTGGTTTGGCAATACACAGCTTCACTAAACCAAATTACATTTGATTTAAACTTGACAGTGATCTATCACATATAAAGCTATGTTATTACCACTAATTACAGAATGAAGATAACATGCATGAGAGCTACTGACAGAGGAGTAAGACAAGAGCTTTGTACCGGGAAAACAAACGTTTTCTCAACACCTGTGGACTAAGGCAACTGAAGTAAGACCAACATCATAAGGAGAGTATTTGTTATTTTAGCAGACATAGTTAATATGAAAATTAGTGTCAAAAACAACCATAAAGGATTTGCAGAGCAACTATCTAACATACAAACACCCAGGCTCAATTCTACCTTGTGACAACCCCATCCAGTCAGGGGCAGCCATGGCAGAACCAGGTGTTTTCACAACTAGAGAAGGGACAGAAGAGCCACCAAGAGTGCAGAAAACCAGAAGAGCAAAGATGGACACAGTCTACGTGTTTTGTCAAACACACATTGACTGATCCAGACCTCTGAAGTTTTCTGATCCTACAAGGCAGTTTCAGCACATCAAAACTTGGCACGGTTGAAATTAAAATTTTGAACTGGAAGTTAGATGACAATAGGGGTATCGAGATGACAAATTATCAAGAGGATGGTCAATCCTCAACGTGTGGGACACTCTTCTCAATCATTTTTGGTCTTTTAACCACAGGACTAAGACTGGTGTCCAATCGCATGGTGTTCTTAAACAGTCAGATAAAATTAACCCCGCGTTTCTGTTTTCCAGAACACCAAGTGCAACGAAAACAGCAAGTCTAACAAAGAAAACATTGACATTCTTTTGCAGTGTTCTGATATCTAATGAATCACTCACGGCCCCCAAACTGTAAGATGAGAAACATGGCTGGGAACATTTAGGGCAAGATTTGATTTGAAGTGTCATACTCCAGCACGACAAATCTGACTTTCAAGCTGAAGCCATTGGTTATATCATCAGTCACAAGTCTGGAATTTCCTCTGTGCATGGAGAGGGAGAGACAGAAGACAGGCGACCAAACCAGGAGAGGACACACAGCAGTAATGACACGCAGCACCCCTGGGACACGCTGGGGACGCTGCCCAGGCACTTTGTTTAGGCTGAGAGGGTAAACGAAAGCAGAGAGGCACGTGCTGATGGCTTAGCCAAGCAATAAGCCAAGGCAGTCACCAGGTGGGCCACGCAGCGCCCTACAACAGGCTCCCGTCATGAGGATCTGCAGAGGACAAGCAGCAGGAATAAAAAGAACAGGAGCAAGAATTCAGCTCCCATTGGCAACAACACTGACACCGTACCGCTGCGCTTCAGGGCTGTCACTTGCAGATAAAGGACTGGCCGGCTGCCGGTAAAGCCAAAGAAGGGAGAGGGGGTGCAGAAGACTGCTGGTGGGGGCCCGTGTCCCCTGGCACAGTCTGCTGCTCCAGGGGGAAGCCTAGAGGAAAACCCGTGTGCCACCAGGGCATAACAGGAGGAACAGGATTTCCACCTGCTCCTACAGGCTCCAGCTTACGCTCAATCTTAAAGAAAGAGAGATACAAGTGTCCCCAGGACAGGCACAGACTTAGGATCCACTGCTAGAAAACAGCTTTTCTTCAGACAGGACAGAAGCAGCTTGTCCCGTCTGCTTATGAAAGCAAATTAAGAAATTCATATGCATTATCTCATAGAAATACCTAATTCACAACGTGGTGTACCAAAACACACTACTCCAGAATTAGATGTTTAACTCCATACATCTCCTATTTATCACTGATGGCGTATGTTTTGGGAAATTCTTTCCTTTTTGGCCAAAGACACTTGCTCTAGCAAAGCACTAGTTAAGTTCATTGGAAAAAGTAACACGACTCCAGACAACACAAGCTTCCACGACAGGTATTTTCTACATGTTGCACTTTTTAAGTTTAACGATACTGAATGAACAGTGCACACACCAGAACACTTTGATGGTAGGTCAGCTTTTTTTACAAAGAGAAGCTTTGGAAACTCAATTTATACAATACCGGACTTTCAGCAGACAGCTTTTCAGTCTATCAGACAGATGGGTCCATCAACTAGAAACAAAAACTTAACAGCCTTAAAAGCATTTAACTCTTAGCAAGGGGAAAGTCATTGCAAGAACTTCTGTTGAGACATGGTAAATTGGCTTACTGAGAGGTAACACTGGATTTACTCTGGCTTTTGACATTTTTAAGCAGGTAGAGCTGAGGGAAATACATGTTATATAATAGGTTATATTAGATTATTATAAAAAGACTTCTGATTTTAGAAACACACTACTGCACATCCCATTTATCACAAACTGTTTCATATGACATTCATATGAGTCAGTTACAGATACAGACCCACTCATCATTTGGAGAAATTATAGCAGGTGTAGTAAACACGCAGCCCTGACTATCACTGATTCATTTTAAAGTCACAAACAGTTCGCTTTGGAGCATCTAAACTACTCAAAGTTGAAGTAATCAACGAGAATAACATTTATAGTCTTAAATTCCAGGGTATGGCAAGTTCCCGATCTCCTAAACAATATGCTTTCAATCATTCTTGAATAAGTATATTATTTACTCAACAAAAAGCTGGCATACATTCTGAAGCACAACTTACTAAGATCAACGCAATGTCCATTAAAAGCAGTATTAAGAAACATACGTGTTTTGAAAGAAATGCCTTTATGCACCTTGGAAATGCACAGCACCACAAGAGGGAGCATTATTATGGCAAGGCTAATTCTGCAGAACTGCTGATCCGCACAAAGACTGTGGAAGAGAACACACACAAACCAACTCGACAGGCCCACTTCCCTTAAATTTGGGTCTGGGAAATCTGTGAGACTAGCCGTTTCCATCCAGCACGCACTCGCAAGGTCCTCAAAAGCAACCGGTCTGGATTCCACCCCCGCTTACGTTAAAAAAAAAAAATTAAAAAGATCACTAAGTTTCTTTTAACAAGCACACTAAACACTAGGAATAAAGACAAGCAAAATGCAAGAAAACCTGGATTTCCTAAAAAAAAAAAAATTCAAGAGTTTTGACACCACCTGGATTCTTCATCTGAAATGACTTTGTTGCTTTCTATTGCCCATACAGCATTGTGAGAAGCCTGTGCCACACGCAAAATCATTTGCCTACGTTAGCATTCATTTGTTAACCAGACTTAGCAGAATAAACCTGAATACCAATCCATGCAAAAAAATAAGACTGACAACAAAATTTCAAACTTTCCTATAAACTTTATAGACAAATCTAGCCGTGCAGAAGGCATTCTCCCAAGAATCACATGAATATTTCAAGTAGCAATGCAAAACTACAAACGGTCAGGAGAACTATTTCCATACTATTTCTATGTTTCTCCTTCCAGAAGCATCGTTACAGGGATGGCAGGCTTCATATAATTTCAGCTGATAAACGCTGCACCTCATCTAAACTCCCTCTCTAATTAAGATTTAACCACTCCCACCCCCTTGAACTCAAGTGAACAAGAAATTACCACTGTCACTGGTAAGCTGTTCTACAAGTTAGTCAGCTTTACTTTTTCTTTTTCCCTTATCCTCATCTCATTTTTAACCAAATTTCCGAGAAGTTATTCATGAGCACTTCCTGTAAGTGATGCTACAAGACATTTTTCAATAAACAAATATCTTTTTGGCTTCTCTTTACAGGACCAGCTTTCCAGTCCTGCAAAAAAAAAGGTTTTTCCTCGGGCTTTTCTCTGAAACCTCTCCTGTTTTTTCCAACATCTTTTGAAAACTGCAAGTAGCATTTTAGCTGCACTCTCTCCAATGTCAGACACAAAAAGAGACGTCACTTTCATTATTTTGCTAGACAGCGTCTCATAGTAAAATCCGAAAGTGTATCTCAGCAATTCTTGCCAGAGAAACACGTATTCATTCAGTTAACTATAGCAATTCCCTGCTTCCCACAACGCCCACCCTGCGAGCGTGACCTATATTCTTTGTTCCCAGATCTCTCATCTTGCCTTTGCCAAGGTGTTATGTGATTGCTGCCTCCGAGCAGGAGGGAGCAGACTCGGTGACTCAAGAGGTCCCTTTTTGTCTCATGGTTTTACGACTACATTAAAAACACACTCAAAAGAAACTCAGATGGCAGAATCTATGCAAAACTGATGCGCACCACGATTTATCGCCCCAGCAGTGTCAGTGGGTCATCCACAAAGCTTCCTTTTGAACAGGAGCTAATCCCCCTCTGACCCTGTTTAAAGGCTAACATTAGTGGGCATCTCCAATCATCAGCTAACCGAGTTTGTGGCGACGTGGTTCTTGCTTGGTCTTTTTGAGCGTAAGTGATTTTTCCAACAAAAACTCTCAACTCCTCCTTGCTAAGAAGAGACCCTGGGTGTAGTAGCACACACACAGAACTCTAAGCTTGGTAGAGTATTTCTTATTTGGGACAAAACTGGGCTCCATTATGTATTTCACACTAGCAAAGAACCAAACACAACCACGTAGCCCTCCCATCTGAGAACCACAGCCAAAGATGCACTTGCAATGGGAATCGCCTCTCTAGAGCCCAGCGTTCCTGTGCCAGCTGCAAACTTGGAGAGGAATAAAAGATCAGGTTAACTGGAAATGATTCTCAAGCCTCAAAGCCAGCTGCTCCTTGAGACCCAAAGGTAGAGGATGGAAACTATACATCGGGTTTGAACATCAACACAGAATAGGTAGCACGGTTTACACACAGGAGATACCAGTCTTCCCTCCATGGAGGCAACCGCATGCAAAGAAGAGATCCAGCGGCTCTGGCAGCACCAGGCAAGAACAAGCAAAGCACCAGCAGCACTGGACAAACAGCTGGAGATACTGGGGGCACTGGGGTCATGGCCCTGGCAATGAATCCCAGATCTCCCATCCACTTCAGACGCACTGACCTAGACCTCGAAGCAGAGCATCGCTCCGTAGTGGGGACAGATTCCGCTGCAATGGCAGTGGGCACCAAGAGCTACTGATGTCTTCACCCAACACGCAGCACATGGTAGATGGACCTTTGGTCCTGTCCCACAGTACATTCCCAGTGGGTGTCTGACTCGTGAGCAGCACGGGCAGCGCAGACAACTGTTTCTGGAGCTCTCCCATCACAGCCCTTTGGAGACAGTCCGTGCCCTCTTTGGAGCTGTAACCGGCAGCTTCCAAACCTGGACTTTAATCCCAAAGCAACTCAGATTAAGAAGAGATCTGAATTTAGTAGCCATCCCAGAAGAGAAGCAGCCCAGGGCTGCTGCTTTCATGCCTCAGCTGGCCAGGGCTCTGCCTCCGCCTCGGGCGTCCATGCAGCTTCTACCCTCTGCTGCCCCGGCTACCAACAGCGCTCCCAGTCAGGCTGTTTAGATCCATTTTCATTTGTAAAACACCTACTTTCAGTGAAGAGCATTTACCCAGATGCATATCAGGGCGCAGGTTGTATGATCCCAGAAGTTTTTTTCTCCCTGGCTTTTCAAAATATTCCACGCGGTCTCCCACACACACGCACAGCACTCCCCAGCCACAACCCAGTCGTTTGGGGTTGCGAGAAAGCACATCCCACTAGATATGCAAGCATAAACTCATTCCATTCACTGGCAGCTTTATTTTCAACGCTGGGGTAGGGAGTTGTGTTTAGTTTGAAATTCTGAATTTCAGCTTTTAGCTAATTGACACTGTTTATCTCAAGTTAAACAAACAAAGAAACCTACAAAAACTCCCCAAACCTGCTACTATTGCCCCGCACAGAGTTCCAGACTAAGATGTTTCATCTTAATTTTTCAATGATCTTAACAGAATGAGGGTTGAAAATCCCTCACTAGAAGAGACTGAGTTAAGGAGAGGAGATTCTCATCATCTTTTAAGCACACGCCAATGTTTCAGCGCTTCTGAAGTGCAGAAGTCATACCACTGGTGACCAGAGCAGTGCTGCACATGGCAGTTGCCACGCACAAAATAAGCCTTTTTCATAGGTTCCTGATAATTAAAGATCAGAGGAGACCAGCAAATAACCTACTTTGAATTTACCCAATTTCACAGTATGACCCCTGTATTGAATACAGCAAATTCTTTACTTAAAGTAAAAATTTCTTTATGAGCTTCGGTGACTGATCTATTTTTCCCTGCAAGAATTTGACATTATGTGAACAGGAACCTCAACTCTAAACATCTCTTGCAAAAAAAATACCCGTTGTTGATACCAAATTGCCAGAAAGGGGCAAAGCCACCACCCCCCTTCAGTTTTTTTTTCCCCTGTAACAGGTGATCACCTGCGCAGTCAAACACACCCCCTGTTGGCCAAGTCAAGCGGACCTGGCTCATGCTGAAAGGGAACCAGCGGCTCAGGCGTTTCTCATCGAGATTGACAAATGATACAGAACCTGGGATTTTCTCCCTATAAAGCTTAACAACACTTAAGTGTTGTAATTGAGTTATCTCTCTGTTTTCTTTTAGATAAAATCAACTGGCTGAGCCTCTGTGTATTATCAAATCAGAGGGATCATCACCATCAACTACCCGTTCAGGACAAAGTCTAACAACCCTCTGCATTAATTACTGTTTTAGCAGTGGTATGTTTTACAACTTCAGGACCAGGAGATTGCCAGAACCCTCAAAGCTGCTCAAAAAGTGGCTTGGTTTTAGTCCATAGTTTAATGAAGGGGTTTTGGTTTGCTTTGTGTTTTATTTTTCTCCATAAAAATGAAAATAAATCAAGCAGGCAGGTGCATGAGCAGCCTGAACAGACACTGTTCAAATCAGCCTTGCTCCTGAAAATACGTCCCTGGAGCAGCAGCTTCAGTTCTCGGAAGCCCTGTGCCTTTAGGTTTCACCACTCAACCTTTGTTAAGGTGAATTTTTTCAAAATTCATTCCTTCATATGCAGAACTTTCTCGACACTTCTCCGTACCCTCTCTAGCCACCAAATCTTTTTAAAATTCTCAAATGAGTGCAGTATTCTGAACGCAGTTATTTTCTACTCTCATCCTACCACAGAGGTAAAATCATCCTATTCTGCACCGAGAACCTCAGGACCTGCATTCACCACTTTAGCCAAAGCATCCATTCTGCCATTACAGTGGTTGCCACAAGGATCCAGTTATTTTTCCATAATCCTCCCTCCTCTAAGCCTGGCCTACGCTCCTTTGTTCCTAAACGCAAACCCTCACATCGAGTCCTACTTAAAGTGATTACTGTTTCGTAACACCCATTGTCTATTAGGCAACCGGGATCCCTCCACAACAGCAAGCCATAAACCTGCGATCTGTATGGAATAGTTCTTTTGTTCTTCTAGACATTTCATGAAAATTAGACATAGTTGGCTCGAGGTTCTGAAATATCGTTAGAAATGTATCCTTCATCCCAATTTCTCATTAACAGTTGAAATAATTTGTGATTCTTTCAGTATATCAATTTTGCACAATAATAATTATTATAATTAGAATACTGAAACACATTCAATTAATTTGTAGATCTCAGATCATGACAACACAACAGACTTAACCACATACATAGTCGCACAGAAAACAATAGAACTAATTCGACAACGCCAGTTTTCATACAATCATATTTCATACCTTTAGAGCTCCTAGTCAGGACTGTACCAATCCTTCCCCTGCCCTGGAGCGAGACGTGGTCAACAACTCTTGCACCGATAGAGAATTTAAACCCATAAGGAAGTTAATTCCTCTCAGCCTTATGCAGATTTCCCACTATTGCAGGAAAATGCAAGTCAGTAATTTAGACAACTCCATTGTCAGTTCCTTCAATATTTCAGCTATAGTAATACAGATTTTCTAATCTTAAAATGCTTAGTTTTATCAGGGCAAACTTAAGGTTACTTGGAAGCCTTAACTGTACTTCTCCATATTCACATTATTTAAAGCAATGAAATTTAGCCAGAATTTCCTCAATTTTCATGTTTGGCCATGGGAAAGTTATGATCTTTCTAGTATACTGTATATTTTGTAAGGGATTAATATCTCTTTCAAAGTAAGTAATTGTATTTAGCTATTTGTTCATGGCAGCAAAGCAACGACACAATGAAGCAGAAGGAAAGTCCGTTCTCAACAAAATCTTGGAGCAGGAACAGTACCATACGCTCTACATTTTATCTTTTATTCTTGAAGCTAGACTTTAATTTTTTTTTAGACTGTTTGCTTTCATTAATAACTATTAACTACCTACTGCAAATAACAATGATGCCATTCTCAAGTGATACTTCATTTCATTCCTCTAAATGCCGCCAAGTAATTTGCAGTGCTGTCATAAGATCTTTCAGAACGTAAGGCCACCACTTGATATGCCAAGTTTGGGAATAAACCAACTCTTCCAGATTATCGTTTAAAGAAAGAAATCCTAATAAAGGATGTTTTCGGTTTTCATAGAAGAAAATTCGAACCACAAAACAGCACGCGATGGACTGCAACCAAGTTGTACACCATCCACTTTTCCGCATCTCGCTCCTCACGTTCAGTGCAGCATAAAGAGCCAAAGCATCTCTAACTGACACACCACGTTAACTACCAGAAGCCACCACCACTGGTAAAGATCCCCCTATCCGAACACTTCGCTGCCAACGGGACTGGCTGCTTACGCTCAAGACTGTTGACAAAAAGCCTTTGCTTTGCTACTGCACACAAAACAGCGTCGGTGAATATGGTTATTGTTGCACCCTCTGCAAGACAGTCATTGCAGCATCACCCAAATAAGAGCAAAACGAAGTCACCAGCAATGACAGCAACAAACTGAACTGGAATGATGAAAGCTTCTTTTGAACGCTCAACTGGAAACGGCTATGCAGAAATTACACCTTCTGGTATATTCCTCAATGTTCTTTCATCCCATGAACAAACAATGACCACCTAGAATCCTCATCTTCCACCCAGCTGTCTGCAGTATGTCAGATGCCTTGATACCCCCTTCAAAAACCAGTTCACTGTCCCCAAAACCTGCCACACAAGAGAAGTCACCACAGGGGTTTTCTCCAAGCTTAGCTGGTGGCCAGCTCATGTCAGCAGAACCGTAGCAGAGAAAAAGATCACGCTGGTCCTTCGCTCTCCTCTTTGTGGCCGGGTGCTGAAACATCAAAGCGAGCTTCGGACTAAGGACTTCTTCACAAACAAACTGTGAAAAAGCTGCGACTGGGCACCACCACTGTCACACAACATTATTCCATATTGCAGTTTGGACACAAAAGCACAAATTCATCTGCTGATAATTATCCAGCAGAGTTTAAGCTAACGCAATGCAAAACCAGCAAGCAAATTTTTAACTCCTTTTTCGCCACAGATCCTGGCAATTCATGGCGCTGCCTACCTGCACATAACCAGACTAAGAATGCAGGCAAAAGATTCCCTTGGGTGCATGAAGATTTCAGACCTCAGCTGTCACTAAACAATGCTTTTGGTTGGAACACATATAATTTTGTGAAAAGATTAGTATAGTTTGTAGCTCACGGTATTATAAACCGCTTGATTACACAGAAAAGAACAATAACTGAATATTCATTGCGTCTCCTGCTTTCAGGAGGAAGGCCAGGAACTACGTCAACTCCCAGGCTTTTTCTGGTAGATTTGGAAGAGCTCCCTCTATGCTCTAGGCTGGTGAACTTGCACTTCCACAAGCCATCCAGGTAATTATGTAGGGCACGTTAAGAGCTCAGCTCACATGAAAGCCAGGCCCCATACAACTATTAGGTGTTCAGCCCTCAGCAGCTCCAACTATTTTCATCCTACTTCTAAATATGTTCAACAAAACGTATGATCATAAATACGACAGATATTAGCTCTTTGGTAAGTAAAGATGAGAGTATGCCAAAAATGGAGTTGCAATAAGTAATTCATTCCTTGAGAGCGCTATTCATTTATGAATCTCCAGCAGATAATGTAGCTTCCATGAAGCCTTTATTATAGGGGTTTGGCTTTTTACACAAGCAGCCAAGAAACACAGATGAGATTTAAAAAAAAAAAAATCACAAAAGAAAAAACCTTCATAAAATTTCTGTTCTGCTCAGCAGCTGCTGAAATACTGTTGACAATATACAACCTGAAAGGATTATTCTACTCAAAAATATTACAAAAGTTCAATGTTGACTGCATAATGAAAACCATTTTACCCCCTCAACCATGTCACGGTTTGGCTACCCTGCAGGAAAAAGGGCACGGGCATATTCTACCTAAATATAAATTCAAGAGCATTCTCGTGCGCATTCACACCACTGCAAACCTGGACTCTCCTTCCAGAGAACAGAAACATCTTCCTCTCCAAAGAGGTATTCAGGTTGCTACAAGCATTTCTATCCTCTCAGACAGCGACGCAGCAAGTTACTTCTATTTTAATTCAGAAGAAAAAGGATTGTTACCAACAGGAGTCCCGGCAGCGATCAAAACATGAAGCTGAGAAGCATGTGTTTCCGAACATCACTTCTTTGAACTTAAAAGTCTCACTTGCAAAACTTAAGTCTGCAGAAGCGTTTTGTCAGCTTCACCTCTTGCTGGATGAGATTTAAGGTGCTCAGTTGCTGTTTAGCATTCTAGTAGTTGCCATCATGTTAACTACCTCAAGCCAGCTGCACCAGCCTCCGCTCGGAGAAAGAGCAATTCACTCCAAATAAAAAAATAAAATAACACATGCTCGTTAATTAGATTTTTACTCTAAGAAGCCCCTTTCCTCTCCCCACTCCAGCTGTTTATCCCTTTAAACAAACTATGGTTGTCAGAACTATGGTTCCAAGATCTTCACAGTTATTTCTCAGTAAATTGAGCTGACCAACAAAAGGAAATTGGAATTTGCACCCCGGTTTTGAGGTTACTACAGCCCGGATCGAGATCGTGATGATGAAGAGGAAGGCTCATTACTCTCCCCACTGAGTATTGCATTCTAAAATGGTGGCCATGTCTGTCTAGGCTTCAGCTCGCAAAGGCACCAGCCAAAGGCACCAGCCAAACTCCCAGCTGCCGAGTTTGGTCTTGTTCAACTTGAGGCCACGGTTACGGGCGTTAAAGCTGGGCCGGAGCGGGGGCAGGGCCGGACAAGGCCGCGGCGGGGTCCGGGGCGGCGCGGGGAGCTCCCCCCAGCCCTCCACCGCCACAATGCCAACATGGAGGGCAACACCCAGGCAGCTGCCTCCCCGGGGGCTCGGCACGGGGCCCGCTCGCCCCCGGCCGCCGCTCCCGCCGAGCTGGAACTTTTGGGGGCCGAGCAGCGGGGGCGGGCGGGGAGAGAGGCCGAGCCCGGCCGGGCCGACTGCCCCGCTCCCCCCCCGCGGCGACTTCCCTACCGGGCAACTCCGGCACTTGGGAGCGACTTCGCGGGAGGGGGCGGGCGGGCGGTCGCCCTCCAGCCCCGCGGCGTTGAAACTTCACCTGCCCCGGGGTCGCCTGCGCGAGCGACGGGAGCGGAGCGGCCGCCAGCCGGAGGGGGGGGCGGGTGGTCGCCGGTGCGGGCCGGGCCGCCACACAAAGGCCGTTCCCCGGCGGCGCCATGCGGGCACTCACCGGCGGCGGCCGCACCTTGCAGATGCCGGTCTGCTCGGCGATGGGCCGGATCTTGTGGATGAAGGCGAAGGGGTCGGCGAACTCCTCCCAGCTGGGCTCGAAGACGGGGCACTCGGGCGGGGGCAGGAACTCGGCCATGGCCCGGGCCGCGGCCGCTCGCTGCCGCCGCCGCTCCGAACA
>VZSF01004944.1:62665-105769 GCA_013398295.1 Chionis minor
TCGGCGGGGGAGGGGGCGGCCCCACCGCGGCAGCAGGCGCCGCACGTAGCGCACGTGCGTGGCCAGGAGGCCCCGCCCCTTGCCGGCCCCCGCGGCCCCCGCCATTTGCCGGGCGGAGGCGGCGGGGCCGGGCCGGGGAAGGGCTGAGGGCCGCGCGTGACGCCGCAGCCGTTATGCTGTAGTCCCGGTACAGGAACGTGCGCTGCTCCCCGCGGGGTGGGCAAAAGATTAAAGTACGGCCCGTTTAATACAACAAACTCGCTCTTCTCGCTGAAAAATAGAGGGGAAAACGTGAACCCAGCTTTTGTGAAGTGGTTTGTGCAGAGACAGACAGTGGGGGGGGTGGTGTCCCCCAGGCCGAGCCGCGTCCATGGAGCCCTCCCGGCTGCCACCGGGCAGGGGATGCGGAGCGGAAGCTGCAGGGGCCAGGGGAGACACCCCCCCCCGCCCCATTCCCGGCCCAGGGTGCACGGCCGCGCTCAGCCAGGGAAGCGCCAGGATCCACACGCGGCCCCGGCGGGCGCACCGCTGGCTGGGCTCTTCCAACCTCCAGCCCCGGGCAGGGACACGCTGGGCCCAGGAGACGCAGCCCCCGGGGGCTTCAGGGAACGGGCAGAGCCCCGGAGAGCACCTCAGCTTTCCACAAGCTCCGGGAAGAGGCTCCTGCTATTTCCTTCACTGAATTTTATCTACAGCTGACAAAAGTCAATGAACTCACTTCCTTGTACAGAAGCAGTATCAAGTTTAGACAGAAATCTTAAGCCATATAGGTAAAATACACCCTTTTACACCAAGGGTACCTCCAGTAGAAGTCACAATCTAGGGAGAAAACGAAGCTGGTTGATCACCTCCGAACAGCCGCTCTGCATCCCAGCCAAAACTCAAGGGTCTCCAGCATGGAGAACACCTCCAGCAGCACTTCTGTCACTTTGGATCTGACAGTTTCCCAAGAGTTAGACACCGTTGGCTTCTGATGAACAGCAAAAAAATTTTGGTAATGAATCCCTGAGGAACTTCCCTGTTCCGTCAGAGCTGGGAGGACCATGCTTAGCAGGACCGTTTCTGCCAACGCAGTCACACACAAAGGCCTCCTATGGAATTCTGATGGAAAAACACTCAAGACAAGTGCTTCACCTGGGAAGTTATGATGGAGAAGCTGCAGCGCTTGCCACAAAGATCTGAAGCAATGACCCAAGGATAAAAAGCAGGTGCCTTGGAGGGAGAGCAAGGGGGCTCAGGGCTGGCCAAGATGGAGACTGAGGGTAAGCAGTAAGCCCCAGGGGGTCTATAGACCTTCCCCCGCCCCCCATCAGGCATCCTTGTCTTTCCACTTTGCTACCTGCTAACATAGAGGCGCCATCAACACCAACGTGTACTTCTGCACGCTGCCTTCTCTCGCATCCTCCTCCTGCTGCGACATCTGCAGAGCATGCGCCATATCCCGGGGATTAGCGTGGCACAGTACTGTCTGGCTTAATGCCTCTGGATTCTGTGATGAATTCCCCAAGTACTACAGAAGCACAAACTGCAGAAAGGCAAGCAGATTTCACTCAATTGGAATGAGAATGCAGACATTCCTTCCTTCATGGTTCAGTTGACTGTCATTAATTAAAGGCTTTTATTAGATAGGCTTTTTCCAAGCCTGTTGTATTTGTTCCCAGCAAGCAGAATTGCCCCCTTTGCTGCAGTTCAGTGTTATACCCAGGAGACAGTGCAGCTGCTGTCCTGGCAGAGACATGAAGAAGTCGGGCTGGCCCAAGGTGAGGAGTGCCAGGGCTTCTGATTGAAGCCCAGTGCTCTTCACTGGGTCGGTGGCTGGTCCTTGGGCAGTTCCTCCGCCCTCGCTCAGGTCTAGTCCTGTGCCTAGCTGGGAGCTCTGCAAGGATCAGAATCCTTCACATTTGAGCCTCCCTTTACATCCTGCTTCAGCACAGCTTTTTTTCCACATACCATTTGTTTGCAGGAAGTCCCATCACCGAATAGGGATATTTAGCTAAACCTATTTTATGTTTTCTTGGATGGGAACCATACTGCCAACTTTCCTACCAACGCAAACCTCCCCTCCACTATCCACCAGCTGTCTGGAGCATCTTGTTCATAGAGCCTATTACACTGAGTTGCTTGTGTTTATATATCCGACTCAGACACTGCAAAATCCTTTCCCTTTTTATTTCTATGCCTATGCTATCCTAGACCACCTCTCCTTTTCAGACAAAGGCTGGATACCAGTTCAAAGAGTAGTTCCAGCTAAGCCAGCATTAATTCAGATTGATACCCGGTAACTTTGAACACCACCCCATCTATTTCCAGGCGTACACTACAGAGCTGTTAGTTCCAGTGCTAAGAGAAGGTCAGGAGAGGACACCTTCCATCCCAGCGGCCGGGAGTCTATTCAATTCAATTCTGTATCACAGCAAGACCTTTCACTGCAGCCAGCTCCTCTGGCACCCACTGAGGGCTGGTTGCATCAGCCTGGGACGAGAGGAACACCGAGATGAGCTTTAGGAAAGACCATACCCTGGGTCCCCAAGCAGACAGAAGATATCTGCAGTTTGGACACTGGAAAGGCTAACCAGACTGCTCCCAGAGGCTCCACAATTAGCAGTACTTAAGAAAAGATGCTAATATTACACAAGCTTCTCAGCAGCATTACCTAGAAGCAAGCTGGAGGAGATCCAGCCCATTAGAGTACAAGTTTCAGACTACCATGTTCAGAGTCAATCAGCACCACATACAATTTGCACCCCGATTTTTTTTATAAGTCATAGATAAGTAAAACTCTGCTGAAGTTAAAGCACTCCATCATCAGAGTCTGGCCTAATTAAAATACTACATGTTTAGATGATCTCAATACAGGGCAGGGAGGGAAACATGCTGAGCCTCTCAGCTCTTTAATAAAATAGGTTCCTGGGAACAAACAGATTTACAAAGCAGAATCTATGACAGATGAAACCAAACCAGTTTTCCTGGGCAAACCAGCAGCCTGTACAAACCTGCAAAGCAGTTTTGAGTTTCATCATCAAGGCTAGGAAAGGGTTTTACACGTTCCAGAAAGCCAGCTGCTCCCGGAGATGCTGATGCATGGCAGTCCTTGAGAAAAAGGCCTATTACTACTGTCAAGCGGCTGCAGTCTCAAGATCCTGATTAGAAATACGGAGTACTCCAAATGTACCAGGCTATGGACATTTTATGAGCACAGCTTCCAGCTGACAGACACCACACTGACTCTTGCTTTGATGGTGGGTACCCAAACGGCCTTGCACTGTGTCCTGGCTAACTGAGTCTCAGCAGAAGCATTCTTAGATGGAGAGTTAGATATGGTGCTGGCAACTTTCACTACAAGAGAAACGCTGGCTTCAATACATTGATGCCCTTGTACTTTTTTTGGCTTTCCTCCAGAAGCTGTGCTCCACGCCACTGCCCTGCTCTGTCTCAGTGATGCCTGCAGCGCTCTGGGGAAGCCTGACAAGCACCACGAGCTCCAAACTCTTCAGGCTGCAGGCTGAAAATGTCAGCTACAGGAAACCATGCAGAGGGGCCACGCTGACGGGGTAAGCAGGAAATCTGAGCCTCATTTGTGGGCTAGAACTGAGCTGGCCAAGGACCGAGGACGAAAGTCCCACAGCTGCACGCAGCTCCTAACAGGGACTATGTCAATAGACAGGTAACAGCAGCTGGTGAGCATGTAGGGGACTGAAATACCTCTGCTCAAATATGGCAAGTCCTCTGCAGTTGTGCAACTGACTTGAGAATTATTTATTAATAAAATTCTTTCATACCCTATCTTTAGCTACTATTAAAGGCCAAATAAAGTCTTACTCCGAATCCTTGGCCAGGCTGCTGTAAGAACAAGGATAAGCAAACCACAACCATAGGAAGCACTGGAAAGGCAGAGCTGAGGTGCTGTTTCACACGCCTCACTTTGCTTTAAGGCAGCTGCTGACTCATGCTCAACAAATTAGGGTTGGACCTTCTTGCTCTTTGGCATACTAATAGCAAATGGCAGCCGTGTGGGACGCAATCCACTTCCAGGCAGGACATGCAGAGGGTGGGATTCCTCCAGTTAAGTGTGGAAGCTGACAAGGGAGCAGTCATCAATGGAGCACTCGCCCAACCAGTGAGGCTCTAAGGTTCCTTGTCTGAAAGCAGGTGTCTAAAACAGGCACCTTAATTCTCTGCATTGACTAGAGCGAGCCTTGGGCAACTAGTTCAACTCCAGACCTCAAAACCTGAGAAAGCAAAGCCCACTACGAAGCCCCGTCAATATGGCAGAGCAACTTAGGAAATACAACTCGCCATGATGTGTAAAACCACAAAGCACGTCTTTTCTTAGAAAAAATTATTTCAGACATGAAGATGCAGCTTCTCCACCCCTAACCCCTTGGCTGCAGTGAAACAGAAAGTACTATCACAACTGTTCCCCCAAAAGTATCTGAACTCAGCTGTGGTTTCTGCACAGGCTGAGTAGAAACAGCACTAAAAAAAACTCAAACACAAACAAAACACTCATAGAAGACTCTACTTTGTGTCAGTCCTGCAAAGCCCCCTGTCACAGAATGGTGATGCTTTGCACTGCCACAGATAAACCCATCACCCTCCTCTCCACAGCCCACAGACACTACACAGGCCCAGGCAAGGAGGGAAGCTGGTTTTACAGAAGATGTTTAATTAACAAATCTTGTTCC
The DNA here is from genome assembly GCA_013398295.1 of Chionis minor. Lineage (NCBI taxonomy): Eukaryota > Metazoa > Chordata > Aves > Charadriiformes > Chionidae > Chionis > Chionis minor. Next base: position 67,351 of record VZSF01004944.1, read on the forward strand.
TAGTCAAGCTTCCTGCATCTGCTACAGCTGAAATCCCCCCGCGATTACCCAGGCACATACTCCAGGATTCACCTGCTTTTAGACACATAAAGGGTAACACTAAAGAGGCAAGAAGGTAACACTGAAGAGGCTCCATTAGCTTGTGCAATAGCATAGAATCCAGGGGATCCGCGTGCTTGGGTAACCTGCAGCTCCGTTCAGGACGGATTTAAATGGCTTAGTTCAAACACACAGATACTGCCCATGCCCTTAACACTCCCAACAAGCTACTACCCAGGTTTCAAATGGCAGGTATGCACAAAGCCCTCTGAAGCCCTTGTGGGTCACTTAAAATAAAAAAAACCTAAAAATTGTCAGTCCAAGACTGAACAGACAAGGAGTCAGAACATAAAGTTTTTTTCAACCATCATTCACTGATGAAGAACCATGGAAAAACTGCTTCTAGAAGGGATTTAAATATGCAGAAATAGTTGCGGGTTGCTCAGGCACATTGGAGAATAGGTAAGAGACACATGAATTAAGGCAGAGAAAATATTTTGGACAATATCGATGACGAATGTGCCAATGTTAGCAAAGGTGGTCAGAAATTGCATGAATCATACAAGGCAGACTGATACAGAATCTGCTAGACAGCACATAGGTTTAAAACCAGCTGGGGAGCCAGAAGGCATTCAAAGGGGAAAGGAGGTGATTAAACCACCTGGCAATAGAAAGACCTTAGGAGCTCTACAGTCAATAAACTACCAAAATAAACAGAAATCAGGCCCTCAGAATGCACTGAGTTACCAGGGTTTTTTGCAAAGGAAGCCTGACTTACTGTGTTCATATCTGGAAACACACATATCTGATGTAAAAATTTCAAAATCTCCAACAGATTTTAGAGCATCTTTCGCAAGGAAGTACAAGACTGAGCAAGAAAAGCTTCCTAGTGACCACAAGTACAACAGTAAGGATTGCTCTTCATCTGCCAGCACCTACAATTACCAAAAATATGGGTGTATCACCACATAGGTGCTTTAGAGAAGTGTCTGCATTAAACAAATACGAGTATTTAATGCATCTAATCAAAAATAAACAAGGTCTAAATCAATATGCAGTCAGGCTGCCCCACTCAGCCTCATCAGGCAAATCTAACCCATGCAGACACACTTAGTAGACATTAAAATACTTGTAGGCAGTGAAGATAACAAAGCCAGTGCACATATGCTGTAATAGACAAAGCTGGAACCTAAACACACTGTTGATATCTGCAACAGCAGTGAACAAGTAAAGAAACAGACACAGAATTTGAAAACAGAGAGAGGAAGATAAACACTAAACACAGAGCAAAAAGTAAAACAAGAAACAGAAGAGTACTTTGCATAGAACTGCCAGTAACTGTTGCCTGAATTATGAGGGAAGTCAGAGAAAAGGAAACCCTCCGTTTCTGGGTGCCATATGTGCTTACTGCAAGACATTAACACCATTTTCAAAAGCATTTGTGGACAATGGCAGAAACTGTTCTATAACGTACTCCGAGACGTGACTGGGACACTTCCATACATACATGCACATGTTTTTGCCTTCTACATAAACACTCCATATAAGTTGTGAAGAACAAAGGCAGAAACCATTCTGTTCCAGTCAGCAGAGCACAGTCAAGCCTGTGGTTCAACAGCAGCTGTTACTGACCCATCGTACCCCACACTTCCCTGCTCCCAGCTCATCCTACACTAAGCCACCACAGCTCATGACAGCGAAAGAAAACTACGCCCTTCTTCACCCAACAAGGGGTAAGTTTGCTCGCCAATTTAACACAAAACCTCATGCCAGAGGCAGCGCAAGAGCAAAAACACAACTGCACGGGTGAGAAAAGGGAGGACTGCAACAGCCAGAAGTTAAGCTGGTTTAACAGCAGCTAAACATAAAACTAAAAGTAACTCTGCCTGGGACACAGCTCTGACAATTTGTGCAGAATTGCACGAGATCAACAGCAGAACTGCTGGAAAACAATGCTGGACTCAAAGTGGTACATTAGCATCTCTTTGAAACAATGCACGCCAGCAGCCTTCACCCAAGGCAGGTTCTACAAACTGGATTGTGAAATAACTGAAAAGCCACAAAGATCTCTACTCTCAGTAGAACTGACTAAAAAGTCGCTTTTGCAAGTAGTAGTGATGTAAGACTATGAAATGCATTTGACAGTTGTAGCCATAGTGCACTAACAAAAGAAAAAGTAACACGAAGATGCTTGAGGTCTGGGCAGCCTTCTTCAAGAACACTGCTTGTAATTCATTCCCAATTTGAAGCTCTGCAATAAGCCACTCGCAGCAGACACCTCTGGAAAAGGAACTTGAGCACTGACAGCCAACAACCTCAGAGAGGTCACTGTCTTGGAGACATTCACAGAAATGACAAATCAGAAGTGCAGGGTAGGGACAGATTCTCAGAAAGTTTGAGCCATTTTGGACAGAGGGATTTGTTCGTCCCAATTCAACTCTCTAGAAGTTAAACACATAGTTCTGGACTTGACACATTAGGCCTTCAATAGGCACTTCCAAAGTTTACTCAATTCTAACTTTACCATCTAGAATGAACAGAAAGAGCCCCTGTTCCCATCATCATCTTTCCCCTAATCCCTTTGATATTGCAAAACCAGCCTAGTGCACCCAGCTGTGACAACAGGTAACTCACTTTCAGGTATAAGGTTTGGAAAAACGAATCTCACCCACCAAACACACGGCACAAGAGTTTGGGAGAGTTATGAATTGCCTCGGTATCTCCTTTGCTGATCTCTGGTGCAAGCTGACCGATGTTTACGTGGCAGTATGCAGAGACCAGCAATAGAATCTCACCATTTCAATCCTAAAATATTTAGAGGCAAGAGGACCACAGCTCTTTAGGAAGAGTTGTAAACAGGCCTTCAACACAGTGTAATAGCAGTTAAACGTCACCTATCACCTCCAAAAGGTAACAGAGCCAAAGCAGAAATGCCTAGCCAGTATTAATGCAACACATTTGGGACAGCCTTTCTGGAGTTCTGATTGCATCCATATGGACAGAAACTCAAGCCTGTAAAATTGTCTTGAAAATTTTTTTCAACTTCTCCACAGCCATCTGATCTCCAGTCCTGATCTTATAAAATGAATTTAAATTTTCCTGCCCATGATCAGAATTCCCTTCCCTCTTTTTGAAACCCACAAAACCCCTTAAACCCTTGCTCTTCCCTCAGCCCCCAAAACTGCTCAGTTTTGCAGCTGACATAACCCAATTCTTGTTGCACATATTGGGCCAAAATTGAGAGACCACTTACACAAACACTTGCTGGTATCACACAGGAAGCCTGGAGCAGACCTTAAAGCAGAACTGAGCTCACCTGGTGGGTCAGAGCACTTTGAAGGGACTGATAGCACTTCCTTTCTTTCTCAGAAAGAATAATTCACTTAAGACTTCTTAAGTCTTCCTGCATTTCTAACAATCTATGTTAAATATTAGAAAAAAGTATTTCTAAAATGTTTTCTAGACACTCACACTTAGTATTTACAGCTGTTCTTTTCTAGTAAGCATGTGAAGAGGAGAATTTAACTTTTTGCGCCCAAGAACTCCAAGCTCTTAGCACAGACCAAGAAAACCAAAACAACGCTGCAGAGAAACAGTGAAACATGGCCCTGAAAAATCACTGGAAGTGTTACAAGTCACCAAGGAAATAGGAGAGTATGATGTGAACTAAGAATATGTTTAAACAAGTGAACATGTTTTATGTCACATGAAGCTGGCCGTGGAAAGCAGGGTGTTCAGAAAGCCCATGGATGGGCACACGCCATCAGCAAGATGAAGGGTTTTAACTGACTTGATTCACTGAAGAGCTCCACAGAAGGCACCACTCCATGAGGCTCTTACCTTTTTTTTTTTTTGTTTTATTTAGTCTCCTGGTATTTCTCAGCCTCTTGTCAGTCAGCACCTACATTACCTTCAGAGCAATGAAATTTCTCCCACTTCATCACACTCTCATTCCTCCTCTCCATTAACAGCCAGCTGAGACTACAAACCTTTAATCCTCTCACCCAGCTTTTAGAAGAAATCCGTAGATCAAAGTCTTTGCAGAGTCTGGAAGTCAGTCAGTCCTCCCTCTAGTTCAGACCAAGATGGGACAGGATTAATCACTAGCACCTTGCCAACACACAGAGAAAATCCCTACAGCGCTTCCAGCAGAGTTGCGCAATACAATGGAAAATTGTTCATCTCTTTACTACCAGTTTTGTTTATAAGCCCAGTCCCTGTTTTCAGAGTTCAAACAAAAAACATCTTTTCTTTTGAAATAATTCCTCATAAACACGACATAAGAACTGTCAATATGAGGAATTACCTAATCCAGTATCTTATTCCCAACAGGGGCCTCAACTATGCTTCCACTGGACTTTCCCAACCTCCAGTAATTTGCAGTTCCTATACAAGATAGAGTATCTCTACATTTAGTACCCTAGCTGATTTTTCTTTCCAAACTTTTAAGGCTTGTAAAATAAATGGATTCAAAAGTACAAATGCACTGACTGAAAAAAATCTGCAAAAAATAATTTTAATCTGAAGTTGTTACAGTATTTCAGCAAATGAAAAAGCCAGCAATTAAGAGTAAAATATCTGTATTTTAAATGGTGACAACTGCAGTTTTGCTTCTGTGAAGCAAACATAAAGGAAGACATGACCTTGTGCAAAGGCAAACAAAGTTTTATTTGGCAGAAATACAGGCATTTAAAAACATCAGAAGAGAATGGCATGGGGTAGCACATTAGCAGCATTGTATTTGATGTCAAGATCTCCGCTGTTACAATGTTCATGCAGATTTGACAGAAAAGCAGAGTCAAGCACAGAACGACGTTCTCCTCATCTTAGAGAACTTGCCAGAGTGGAAGCAGTGTGCCAACAGAAAGCCCAACAAGTCTGAAGGCTCGGGACAAGACAATCAAAAACTACACGCACATTTAGAGCAGCACATTGACAGCGTGAGGAACTGACACTGCTATTCCTGCAGCTTTTTTACTACTGCCTCACAATTTTGACAAGAATCTCTGAACTGCCTAGGAGCATTGTTCTCTGAGTCTTCACTATTACACTGTGGAGAAAGGTAGAAAGCGAAGCCAGAGAACTTTTAATACCTAGTCACATTCTTTTTTTTTTTTTTCAAGATAATACTTTGTATATTCCTAAAACACTGCCAGGAGCAGCATACTTTTTCCACCAGAATAAAGGAGTCGCCCTACCTGGACTTGTGCAAGACATTCGATCCTGTCCCACATGATATTCTAGGCTCAAAACTGGAGAGACATGGGTTTGATGGAAGGACTACTCAGTGGATAAGGAATTGGCTGGATGGCTGCACTGAAAGAGTTGCAGTCAATGGGTCACTGTCCACAGGGCAAGCAGTGGCAAGTGGCATTCCTCAGGGGTCAGCACTGGGACCAGCACCATTGAACATCTTTGTTGGTGACATGCATGTTGGGACTGAGTGCACCTTCAGCAAGTTTGCTGCTGACACCAAGCTGTGTGGTGTGGTTGACACACTGGAGGGAAGGGATGCCATCCAGAAGGACCTGAACAGGCTTGAGAGGTGGGGCCATGCCAACCTTATGAAGTTCAACGAAGCCAAGTGCAAGGTCCTGCAAGGAGGTCAGGCACAAATCCAGTCTGGGCGGAGAACGGATGGAGGGCAGCCCTGAGGAGAGGGACTTGTGGGTGTTGGTGGATGAGAAGCTCAACAGGAGCTGGCAATGTGTGCTTACAGCCCAGGCGGCCAACTGTATCCTGGGCTGCATCCCCAGCAGCATGGCGAGGGAGGGGATTCTGTCCCTCTGCTCTGCTCTCGGGAGACACCACCTGGAATACCATGTCCAGCTCTGGAGCCCCCAACATAAGGGCATGGACTTGTTGGGAGTGGATCCAGAGGAGGGCCACGAAGAAGATCAGAGGGTTACAGCACCTCTGGTATGAAGACAGGCTGAGAGAGTTGGGCTTGTTCAGCCTGGAGAAAAGGCTCCAGGGAGACCTTATAGCAGCCTTCCAGTATCTGAAGGGGGCCTACAAGAAATCTGGAGAACTACTTTTAAAAGTGCATGTAGCAATTGGACAAGGGGTAATAGTTTTAAACTGGAAGAGGGTAGGTTTAGATTAGGTATCAGGAAGAAATTTTTCACCATGAGGTTAGTGAGGCACCGGAACAGGTTGTTCAGGGAAGCTGTGGAGGCCCCAACCCTGGAGGTGTTCAAGGCCAGTCTGGATGAGACTTTGAGCAATCTCATTTAGTAAGTGGTGTCCTTGCCCATGGCAGGGCAGTTGGGACTGGATGATCTTTAAGGTCCCTTCCAACCTAAACCATTCTATGATTCTATTGTTTCTTTACTTATTTTCAATTAAAATCTCACCAATTCTGACTCCAGAGAGCCATGCCTCTCAAACAAGTTCCTGCTTTTCAGCAACAGGCTGCTAGGGTGAGTGTTATCTGGCAAGGTTTGAAAGATCTGAGGCAAGAGCCCTTTCTGAAAGCCCTTTTTGAGAAGGGTTTGCTCTGTAGGAAGGTGGCAGCACATGCAGTTCTATGCTTATGTTACCTACACTGTCCCATAAAGCCAAAACAGACAGATTTTTATCATGCAATTACACTGTGGCATGCTTACTATAGAAATGAGAAATGTACATAATTATATATAATATAGACATTAACACATTAAAAGGTATTCATATTGCTTATTCAGAGGGCAGAGTGGGTGGAAATCAGATTCTGCTGCACTGCATTCCCCTGGAATGGCACCAGAACCATCTTAGAACAGATCTTACAGATAAGACCAGCAATTTACAACAAAGTTCAGAGCAATCCACTATGGGCTCCAGCTCACTTCCTCCTCCCCCTCCTCCACTTAATGAGTCACAGAAGTTATTTTGTATCAGGTGATAGCTATTAATTGCCAATCTCAATACTGCAGAAAGCTGTGTCACCACACAGGTAAAGATATATTTAGCTACCACTAGATAATGCCTGCACTTCTGCCAGTGCAAATAGGCATGTGACTCTTCAAAGCGTAAGTATGGGGATTTCTTACCAAAGAAAACATGCATCTGAAGTTTAGAATTAAAGGCTTTCAGAGTGCAAAGAAAACATTTTCTTTTAAAGTATTCACTCTTACAGTCAAACTTTAGTTCAGTATAGTATCTCCTCAACATTTCAGGAAACATATGAACCACCCCATTTGTTAATTCAACCATACAGGTAGTAATTATAACATGTTCAAGGACTTCTGCAGCTAGCTGAAGCAAGAGCAGTTTTAGCAGGATTTTCCAGCTGTAATCATCTTGGCTTCTTATCTGAGAAAAACACTATCTTATCTTAGCTCATTATACAGATGCCTACACTGACAGCTAACTGCCCACTAGCTAATGCAGCAGTGTTTCTTAATACTAATATAAAGAAAAATTGACTGTGACATAGGCTGAGAATGTATAATGCATTTTCAGCATCAATCCAATGGCTAACAAGTGACAAAACTCTCAAACTCTCCACTAGTGGATGCTTGTCATGTTTCAGCTTACCATCTTTTCAAAGTAGCATTAGATGGTATTCTTAAAAATTAAAACGCATAATGCATCTAAAACCTAATGCCTAGATGGAATGAAATTCCCTAGTCAGTCCAGGCTTTTCAGAGAGGTCAGCATTGAGTATGCACAAGCCTTTTACAAGGATGCTCGAATGCTGTGTCCTGCACAGACTCATCATTGTACATGCCCACATAGAACACTCTGACAGACTGCAAACCAATTCCCATCACACACGCAGCAGTGTTCTAAATAAGGCTGATCTGCGTGTACAGCAAAAAAACCCCAGACAGTATCAGCACGAAATGGAGCATGCCAGCTCCAAATAATGAGATGAAGAATCCTAGACAGAAGAGCCAAATCATTGCCAAAAGATCACCCTGAAGGCCAGTTCAGATATCCACTCCCACACAACGCCCTGCTACACGTAGCTTTTGAAGGAAATTATGGTGCTGGCACTTGTGGCCAACACAGCATTCTTCACGATCTGCTAGCATCTGAGATTTCACACTGAAGATCTAGGCACCCGCAAGGCATGAAACAGTACTTTGCATATTCCTCTTGCAGGCATTGCCATTACATTACAAATCTGAATGCATGCACTGAAATGAAGTCCATCTGACTCACAATGCATGCGACTGTCTCTTGGGTTATGCCTAGCACATTTGCTTAATCACCCAGTAAGTAGGAAAATAAGTTAGTCAACAGGACTTGATATTCTCTACACTTAAGTCTACCCCAGAACATAAACACACAAACAAATGCAAGTAAGAAACTCACTAAAACCTTAGACATGCTCAGCTATGCTGAATGGCAAGAGATAGAATTTATACAGCACCTGTATATTCTGCACAAGACCATGGCTGACGAGACAGTTTGAGGCACTCATCTAGGTTAAAGAATGAAGACTGTTCTCACCATCTATATGAAACTGGTAACTTCCATCTCCAACAATTTAGATTCATTTCAAATCAGATTGACTAAACTCAATGGCTGCCAGAACACAAACAACATAGTAATTCAGGAAAACGGGGTTTCAGCTTAAGCAAATTACTGGTCAGGTCTTGCAGATCAGGCTGTTCTGTTAGACTTCAACCAACAGCAGCATCCCATTAGTTTAAATCAAAAGCGATACCCCCATCTAGTAGAATAAGCACACCCGAGTCACAGTTAAAACTGAGGTTAGAGAAAGGGTCCCACTTTATGGGCTGATGTCAAATACTGCAGCATTACCTGAGTACTGTAGGTCTCCCATACAGAAGGGAGTTAAGGCATTTTTCACACTACAGCCAAGACTCCCGCTAAGCAAGTATGCACATCAACTGACAAAGGCTTCAAGGCTTAGCCTAAAATCATACTCTGCTATAAGTCTGAAGGAATATAAATAAGGGTGGAAATAGCACAGGGAGGAGCACTCCAGCTCAAATCTAGTCTTGGAGTCAGACTTTGGTATCCTATAATCATATTCAGCATTCAATTGTCAACTGAACATCTTTGACTACTCCACCTTTGCTGCTTCTTGTGGGAGAGATTCCTCAGAGTCACCCAGCTCCAAGAGACAGTTAGAAACAGTCAGGTTATTTGGTTTGCTGATTGCTGCCCTGCATCCCCCAGCCCCCCTCAGACCATGTAGGAAAGGTTTCTGACAGAGGCTGTCCACATCTGAAGGTAACTCAATTAGCCAAATCCTCTCCTGTTACACCAGCTTACAAAGAAGGCAGAAGGATGGTAATTTTAATATCTGAACCCATGCACTAGTTCTGCAAAAGAATTCGTTTTCAGGAAAACTAGTGTTTCACTCTGGCTAGCTAACCCGGAGATTTTGCTCCAGACGCTTCAGGCAAAAGGCTGACTCTGCAGAAAGGTGCCATCCAGGGACTGCAGCTCCTTCTGTGGGAGGACAAAGCAACACCGGGGCAACCACCACACAGGTCCCAACAGAGCAGCAGGTTCCTCATGCTACAGCACACCCTTTCTGGACATCTCTTCCCCTTGCCAGTTACTGCCCCATGCTAAGTCTAAGTTTAGGAGAAAACTAACTCAAAAAGCCTTTGGTTTTAAAGGTGTTGCATCTTTTCAAGGGTAATACAAGGTTAGTTCCTGCTGCCTCTCGTGACACCAGCTTTACAGGCTTGAAAAACATGTAGCTAACTAATCTTCCAGCAAAAGCTCAAGCACATTCTAGTCTCGTAGTCTGGGGGAAAATAGGCGCTATCAGCTTTTTAAGTAGCAACATCTTAAGGACAGGAACTCATTTAACTATAGCATGATTATTTTATTCAGCTATCTTTCTCAGAAAGAAATTCTATCTCCTGGACTACTGACTACTTGCATATAGTTAATGAATGTACATAGTGTTTGGACACTACAAAATGTCTTGATTAAAGAAATTTATTCCAATTATTTGACATGATTTACATGGCTACTGAAGAGGCAGTAAAATGGCAAAGACTTGCAATTCACTTCTGCTGCGTTCAATATTCTTCACCTTCATCTTCTCCATCCATCGAGTCTGTGCCCACTTCTTCATAATCCTTCTCAAGTGCAGCCAGATCTTCCCGAGCCTCAGAGAACTCCCCCTCCTCCATCCCTTCTCCAACATACCAGTGAACAAAGGCACGTTTGGCATACATCAGGTCAAACTTGTGGTCTAGACGAGCCCACGCCTCAGCAATGGCTGTAGTGTTGCTCAGCATGCACACTGCCCGCTGGACTTTGGCTAGGTCACCACCAGGAACCACCGTTGGTGGCTGGTAATTGATGCCAACCTACGTGAGAAGAAGAGACCATGAGTTTCTTTGCAGCATTTGACAGTGACTGTAATATAAATCAGGTTCCTACGAAACATCTTCATGAGAAAATAAAATTAAATAAGCTCATGACAGTGAATGAGAAGTCTGTAAAAAAAAATCATGATATAACCGAGACTTACCTTAAAACCAGTAGGGCACCAGTCCACAAACTGGATTGTGCGCTTGGTTTTGATAGCAGCAATAGCAGCATTGACATCCTTGGGGACAACGTCCCCGCGATACAGCATACAACAGGCCATATACTTGCCATGGCGAGGGTCACACTTCACCATCTGATTGGATGGCTCAAAACAAGCATTGGTTATCTCGGACACTGAGAGTTGCTCGTGATAGGCCTTCTCTGCCGAAATAATTGGGGAATATGTTACCAGCGGGAAGTGGATACGAGGGTAAGGCACCAAGTTAGTTTGAAATTCAGTAAGATCCACATTTAAGGCACCATCAAATCTGAGGGAAGCAGTAATGGAAGAGACTATCTGGCCAATGAGGCGATTGAGATTGGTGTAGGTTGGGCGTTCAATGTCCAGATTCCTACGGCAAATGTCATAGATGGCCTCATTGTCAACCATAAAGGCACAGTCGGAATGCTCCAAGGTGGTATGGGTAGTCAGGATGGAGTTGTATGGCTCAACAACAGCTGTCGAGACCTGTGGTGCAGGGTAGATGGCAAATTCCAACTTTGATTTTTTCCCATAGTCCACTGACAGGCGCTCCATCAGCAGAGAAGTAAAACCTGAACCAGTGCCTCCTCCAAAGCTGTGGAAAATCAAGAAGCCCTGCAAGCCAGTGCATTGATCAGACTGAAAGAGAAAGATGCATGTGTTAAAGCGATTGTGTAGACATTAAGAATCCTTGAACAAGCTCAAAAAAGACAACACTGAATTCTGACACATAGTAACTGTTCAAGCTTCAGGAAAGTAATACTGAATTTGATTCACCCACTGATAATCAAGGAACTGCCCCTATAAAAAACCCACTGTATTCTTCGCTATTTTATACTCCCCACATATTGGAAGGTGAGCTCTGCACTTCAGATTGCTACCTCAAAGCTTCCCCTACCCCTAATTCTCAAACCGAGGCCACTAACGACGACCAAGAAAAGCAGTAAATAGTCAAAGAAGTGCAGAGCAGCTATCCCTTATATTGGTCTGAAATTCTCTACCTGCACAAAAAATGGAGCAATCCCCTGTCCCAGAACTATGGCTGTAATCCTGTGAGGGTTGCAAGCACGTAACTCAGTGCAGGGAAGGGAGCTGTCAGAATGTATTACACTGCCACTCCAGTTTAGCCTTCTCAGATGAAGATACTAGGCTGCCTTGTCCCCAGAAAGAAGTGCCACATGATGCTTAGCTTGCTCCCCAGGACTGACAGGGACTTCCAACAGCTTTTAAAAAGAAATTACAACCATGTTTTTCAGGTCAAAGTCCAGCCTGCTGGCAAACTTACCTTAGCTTTAATTAGAGATGGTGGCAGCAAAGGGTAGATGAAAATGGCATTATTCTCAACAAGAGGTACTTTTCAGTAAGACTCGTTTAGCATTCCCTATTAAAGCACCGGAGGTCTACCCGGGATTTCTTTGTGCAATGAGAACTTCTTACCTTTGTGACACAGATTTGTTAAAGTACATGCTCAGCAGCCCTAAAAAGGGAACTCTAACCTTCTAAGCGGACATCTTCACAAGTTTGCCACATGATCAAAGTACTAGGGAGCCTGAAACATCCCAGCTTACTGAGATTTAGTTCCCTTTTCTGTTATTACCATAAAATCAATTCAGAAATTAAAAAAAGCAGGAAATGCAAACAGAAGCCTAAACCACAGAAGCAAACACTCCTGTTTAAACTTCCTTGCAAGTGCCCCAGCCAGAAACCAATCCTTTTCCAGCTGGAGCTATGCAAGTCATAATTATCTTGGTCCTGGCTTTCTGAAGTTGAGCATGAAACTAAAGTTTTGGATTCTTCATCAGCATTTTAGGCCATTCACAAGTCACACCTTTGGTTGGAATAATCCAACCACTGGATGGATTAGCTGGCTAAACTGCAGACTAAGTCCGTAGATTCTCACACCATGGAATAAATTCAAGCACAAGGCCTAGGTATTTCTGATAACCTGATTTTCAAATCCTGCAAAACAGGATAAAGAAAGGTGTCTAAGAGCCTTCGGTGAAGAAAAGTCTTACCAGTTTCCTGATACGCTCTAGAACAAGATCAATTATCTCCTTCCCAACTGTGTAATGACCTCGAGCATAGTTATTTGCAGCATCTTCTTTACCAGATATCAATTGTTCAGGATGAAAGAGTTGCTTGTATGTCCCATTCCTAACTTCATCTGGGGAGACAAAATGAGTATTATTAATGAGAAGTTGCTTCCTACATAGACCATTTTTTCACACTTCTGGGGGGTGTCCACAATAAGGTACCTAAACACTGAAAAAATAAAAAGCAGTTTGATTTCTACCTATCAGTGGGTGATACAGTATTAATGCAGCCTAAACATTGAATGGCTAAGAAAGTTACTGCTTAAGAAACTGTCCCATTTGCTTGCCAGAACAATTTAGAACTGGACTGTAGCAGAAGAACCATTCCTCTACAGGTTAAGACAACTTAAGGTCCCCTTTTCAGATCACCATCAGAAATACTGCTTTTCCCCCTTATTTTTCAAACCCTCCATCATGTGGCCCTATTGCTTCTACAGCTGTGGACAGTCAGAGCCTACACCACATGCTTGTCCCCTTCTTTCCCTTAATGGTACTTTCTACCAAGGTTAGAGAAGAATGTTCAAAAGGAAGGATATGTTCTTGTACAGTTTTTCAGTTACACAAGTATTGAGCTGTAAGCTCCAGCACAAGTAGCTGTGTTATAACAAAACCATGCAAATGAACACCCAGCATCCCCCACCAGTTACAGATTTGGAGAATGATTGAGAGTTATGAACTCCACTAGTTACCAGAAATACACACTTTCATCTAGCAGGCTAAAGCTCTGTCCTACCAGAAAGGTACAAAGACACTCAGCATAGCTTTGGGTCTGGCTTAGCTCAAGCCATTCTGGAGTTGTATGCTAATGCAGTACTGCACCCTTTAATTAAAATCACATGGAAAGCAAAGAGCTTTATTAACTGCAGATGTTGTCTGTTTGCATATATTCTTTTTAATCTGAAAAAGAGTGAGCAAGACAAAGGTAAGTAGAATTAAAGATTCAAAAATACAGTTACAATTTGACCCAATTTAAACTGACCAGCTACCACCATCATTTGCAATCCAATAGTCTAAAGCATTCCCAAACTGCACCAAAATAAACACAGTTTGGAGAAGTCTACCATTCCAAATATGTATGTTTCTAAGACTTTCTGCATTACCATTCCAAGTTATAAAGGACAAATATGGGTAAAAGGGAAAAATATAGAACCTTAAGAAAAACCTAAGTGGTAGGGGCAACATGAGTCAAGATGGTCCTGGGGAAGTAACAAAACTTGAACAGTTAAGAGGATCACACACTGGACTATGGAAGAGTGCTGGAATAAAGAATTTATGAACTTAGGGGACAGTGAAACAAACCTTTCCCCTGGACATGCTATCCTTCATGTTTCTAAGTCTATGTGAGGTAGATTTTTAGAGATGCCTGTATTGAATTCCCAGACGTGTTAGTGGCCTATTTCCATGGAAAGTTTGATGGTGTTTAATCACATCACTGGTGTACAGGTACAGCAGCCCTGCTGCTTTCACCAAGAGCAGCACTGATCTGGAAGCTCCAGAAATCCCTGGTGTACCCACATGGCAGCTACAGAGCTCCTGTACATACAATAGGTTCTCCCCCTACTCCCCCCCATAAACACAGTGCCAAAGGCCATGCTGCATGAGTGGGAAGAATCATGCTAGCCCTGCCCAAGTCACTGGATCAATAATTTTCAAACAAGCAGGGCAGGAACAAAGAAAGAAGCCTAGTCACAAGAAAGGCACACGATGCAATCTTTAACAAAAAGCCCTAACTTTTTTAGTATTACTAAGAATTTCCTAAGACAGCCTTTTGCCCACCTCCCTAAACTACACCTGCATCCTTAAGTGCTGGAGCACTACCCCCTGTCCCAGGACTCACCAGCTACTCACCCCCAGAGGCAAGGGGAGAGCTTTTCCACCTGCTCTCCCTCACCTCATTTCTCAGCCTTTTCTGGTTGCTTAGAGCCACCACCTGGCCAGCAGCAGAGGAAGCAACAGCCACGGGGCTCAAGAAAACAAAGCCAGCCCTGCTCCCGCAAATATTAGTGCATTGCCAAGGGTGCTTTGGCTCATTTAAAGTTACCAGTCCACCACTCCCACCCTCAACCTGCCCAACAGCCTTCTGCTCTCCTGCAGTTGTTTATTCTGCTGTATTTAGCCGCAGAAAGTGGTTTGGGGTGTTACACTGAAAATAAGTTACAAGACACCCACAGTTTGGGTATATAGGAGTAGCCTAATCCTATTCACTCATCTCCCCTTCCCAACTCTCTATTGCAGAAAGATAAACACAGCAAGTGCACAAGCACAGATCACTACTTGAGCCACAAAACTGGCTGCAGCAGAATTGCTTCAGGCACACACACTGGTGAGAGCAAAAACAAGACCCGTGACACAAGGAACAAGTCTTGTGAAACTGGGGAACTCACACTGGACTGGGAGCATAGCTAATGCCACAGAATGGGGGACTGGTCAGTGGCTGATGCATGTGGTCACATCTGACCACTAAGAGCCAGCATTTCCAGAGCTTGGGATACAACTGATTTTCAGGATAAGAGTGGATTGTTATTCAAAGACAGGGCAGCAGGAAGTTGAAGTACATGTTTGGAAGTCCCTGACTTTAGCCTAGCGATTGAGACTCATTTCTGCAAGCACTACTCAAGCTACAGAGAGTAGAAGATTGTTTTGGGAGAGCACAGGAACCTTTTTAATGTACAAAAATAAATCTGCTTATGATACATATCACATCTTCTAAAACAGTTCCTACTGACTGCCGTACGCATTATGTCATATTGTTTCAAGAGGTTATAACTAGTTCCTTACATAGCAAAAGCATGAGGCATGTTCAGAAGACCCATTTAATTCCACAGACTGACAGAAGGTAATACTTAAATTCTTTAGAGCTCCAGACTGCACATTTACCAGTCCCGATGAACATAAAGCCTAGGATCTTCCATCACTAGGAAGATGTAGGTAAGCTTTACACAGTAAAAATTTAAAGCCCCAAAGCATCTTGCAGGGCCAGAGAAATGGATCCCTTAGTCAAAAAAAAACCCCAAACATGTAAGTTAAATCAAATCCTCCAGCACATTTCACAGTCGCTTGCACAGGTCACCATATTTACCTATTACTGCTGGTTCAAGGTCCACAAACACAGCACGAGGGACATGTTTTCCTGCACTGGTCTCGCTGAAGAACGTGTTGAAGGAATCATCCCCTCCACCGATGGTTTTATCACTTGGCATAGTACCATTGGGCTGGATGCCATGCTCCAGGCAGTAGAGCTCCCAGCATGCATTGCCAATCTGCACACCAGCTTGACCAACATGGACTGAGATGCACTCACGCTATGTGGAGAAAAAAATTGGATCACTCAACAGAAACAGCAGCTTCCTTGTTTAGAAAACATTCAGACACAGCTTGAACTCCCATACTGCAAAGCTATTCAAACATTGGCCTTATTGTCTCGGTGTTAGGGTCATTTGGCACAAAACACAGCAGAACACAAAAGCCTCTTTCAATCATCATCCACCTAGAAAGACCCTTTTAGACATTGTCATTTTTACAAACTCATTTTCCTCCTTGTTGTTCCTATGCTCAAATAGACAGGAAGAGTTTGATCAACTCTTCCAAATCCCTCAGCCAACTCCTCTCTTCATAACAAACACTGAATATTTAAAAGAAATCTGATGACTACACCTGTCACTGGCTTAAGCATCCAGAAAAGCATCACCCCCAGAACTCCAGCCCCAGGAGCCACATAAGCACAGGCACCAGAGGGAGCAAAGCCTTCTGCAAGATCCAGGGCTATTTTGCTTAATATATAGAAAATTAGGAAAAAATATCTTCCTGATCACTTTAAGGAACTTTGCCATTCTGTAAGACAGTCTTTGCCTAACAGTTCCCTTGGTATCACTTCAGAAATGGAATATCAGGCCTCACATCACACTTGTGTATATAAAGCACTAAACTCCTTAACACTAGACAAAGCTACCTCATTTAAGCTATATAGAAAATAGTTTGTGTCAGCAAAAGGATCTATTTATACCAATTTATGGATTCCCAAGTTGCCTTTGATGTTCAAAGCATAAACCCAGCTTCCTTAATATTTCAGCATAGGGTTTTGAATATTAAAAGCCAAACCACATCTCCAAACTCCTGGCCCATCTGTGGCATTTTGTATTTAACTTCTGGGTTTGAGCAACAGAGTTAAACACATTCTAGAAGAACCTGCATACAGGACAGTTTTGAATAACGGTCACATTGAACTATGTTCAACCCCCAAGATTGGGTGATGCAATTAACTTGTCCCCTGAAATTCCACAATAAACAGGACCTGGAACTGACTAGTCCACATGAGCACCGACAAGCAGGAGCACAGTCCTTTCAACTTCCCTGGGAATTTGAAGAAAATAAAATCTGTATTTGCCATTACTTGTTCTGAACCACAGCACTGAACAGCTGAGAACTGTTGTTTTCCAGCTCCCCATCTATCTAAGCTGTGCGTTCAGACATACAGCTCCCAGGGGAGCACGCCATACCCTCTCTGCAACCAGCCGTACTCAGAGCTGCTGCCACATTACTCCTCTCCAAGGTCATTACTCCATCACTCTCCAGGCTGAAGCACTGGGCTGGGCAAGGTGCTGCAGTGGACAGCCAACCTACACAACCTACCCTAAAAAGGGCAATAGGAAAAGCATCCTCAGCGAGCAGCACAAGTCAGCACTGGTGCAGAGAAGCCAGGCCATGGCAATGAATTAGACCACATCATGCTTTCAGGAAAGCAGGAGGACAGCCTGCAACTCTTTTCTACAGTGAGGGGTAAAAACCAGTAAAGAGAGATATACCACCACTTCCCCTGTACTGAGGTCCTATCAGTGATTCAAGCTTTCTTAGTGAAGCTCCTAAGCAGCTGGGGAAGGTCACTGAAAGGAGTATGTAGGGACTAGCAGGCCCAAGCAAGGTGAATGTATGGAAGATGTCGGACTATGTATGAGCTTTACAGCATCACATGAACTAGCACCACTACTTCAAACTACACCAAGCAACAATCATTCATGCTCCAAAGAGGAAAATTTAAGTCTTTGAAAGTACAACTTGGGCCACAGACCAGGTCCTGCAAGCACCACGTTAAAAGCACAGCATGTTTACTTGGCCAAAGTACAAAGTTCATCACTTGGGGCAGAGCAACTCCCTGCATCAGTACAAAACAGCAGTTAACTGAGAAGGGCCTCTGCTAAAAAAATCCTGGGGGTTACCACAGAAACCATCCTGAATGTTCAACAGGGCATTCTCATCCTCAACAAGGCAGACAATGTCCCGGGCTACCCAAGGAGACACACAGCCAGCACACCTAAAAGCCTCCCCTCAGCTCTGCAGGAGGGTTGAGGGCAGATGTTCATAGGATGCTGGGAGATTCAGGTTGGGTGTTAGGAAAAGCTTCTCCAGCAGTTATGCAGCCCTGGAACAGGTCACTAGAGAGGTAGAGAAGGATCTCCATCCACCCTTGGAGGTTTGCAAAACTTGCAAGAAAACAGCAGTCACAAAACCCTGGCCTAGTGCTACTGTTGCCCTGCTTTGAGAGGTCTCTTTCAACTGCTTTCTTGCAACTCTACCAAGTACTATGAAGTAGTACATAGCTATTTAATTAAACCCAAATCTTTAAGACACAAAGAGACTCTGCCTATTTTGCTCTGCATAGCCTTTCCACAGCAGAATTCTGACAGTATCAGCACTACTAAAGAACAGAACAAAATCTGAGCCTTGAAAGCACTATGTCCAAGCTGTAAAAACATGCAAGAGACAACTGTCACACTCGTAACAGCTCTGGGCCTTTACACATCATTGATGGAAGTTTCATAATTAATAAGATTAATACATGGACTATAGACAGTACTGTTAAGTGCTGCATTCAAGCCACAAGTCAGGACACAGAATCCTTAATACTACATGCTCCCATCCACTCACACACACTACTTCCAAGCACAGAACCAGTTTCAGTGAGAACATCCAGAAAGTTTTCCCAGCAGAGCCTGAACCTCTCCAGCTTCTGCTTGTCTCTGTCTTTTTGCTATATGATGTGCTTCAGCTTAAGAGCACTGGCTTGTCCTCTGTAACTGCCCTTTCAGCAGTTGCAGGCTGCTACTTTGCCAGGCTTAAGAAGCCCAGCTCTCTCCATCTCTCCTGCTGGATGATGCACAGTACCTTCCACTCCAGCACAGTGCTTCAGGCACAGCTTCAGCTGGGTGAAGCTGATGGAAAGGCAAGTTTCATCAGAACAGCGGTACCAACTCAGACCAAGTTCAACAACATACCATAACAAGGAACACAGTTTCCCCAAGATGAAACTCAAGGAGAACTGCATCCTTTTCAGAGGTGAGGGACTGCATTCACACTCTTGACCCGACTTAATTTTTAAAAAGTGTGATCATAAACAGTGCCCATGGATGGGTAAGAACAATATAAGGACATGAACACATCCCTGCAATGTTCTAACTTCTAATCACTTTCAATTCAACAAGTATTTCCTACACACTCACAACTCCACAGAAGCAGCCTGCTACATTTTTTAAATCCAGGTAACCCTCTGACACCCATACCTCTTTCCAAAGAGAGATGGACAAAGGCACACATGGAGGAGGACCTCAGGCTTGCCTCAGACTCCAACTGACAGCTCCCACTTGTGCTGCACAGCTCAACAGCTGATCTCTGTCCTCTCTATGTCCCTTTGTCATACCTTTCTGATGTTCCTTCAGATGAATCTTAACTTAAAAGGCCGTTCCACCTCAGCTTTATTACCAGCCACACACAAACTCCTTCACGAAATCTCCACCACCAGCTCATTCCCTGACCTCGCCAAACCACCTCACACCACAGCTAGCACCTGACTCCACCAGGGGCAGGGACCGGGACAGAAGCAGCAAACTGCACCTCCAGGAACAGTGCCATGGCCTCCTCTGCCGCTCCAGGTGCCACACACGCCCCAAGGAGGTTCCCCCCATTTTTGTATTCCATAGGTACCCGTGAGCACACCCTACCCCTCACCGCGGGGTGCGCGCTGGCCGCCCCGCCACGTCCCGCCCCGGGGACACAAGGAGAGGCCGGCCTAGGCCCAGCGGCTCCCAACTGCTGCGCAGCGCTCGGGCCGCAGCCACTTCTGAGGGAGCCGCCACCTCAGAGCCGGCCAGGGGCTCAGCGACCCGCCGCGGGCCGCCATGTTCTCGGAGGAGCCGCCACCATTTTGGGATGAGGCCGCGCGGCGGGACACGGCGCGGGACACGGGGCGACCAAGGCCCGCCGGCGGCCACGGTCCAGTCCGCGACTCGGCCCTCCTCCTCCTCCTCCTCCCCGCGAGCCGAGGCGGACCCGCGCCTCCCGCACCTCGCGGAGCGGCGCCGGGAGCCCCCCCGCCCCGGGCGCGCCACTCACCATGGCTCGGGCCGGCGGCGGGCAGCGCTGGGAGCAACAGACGCGCAACGGGTCTGCACAGCACCTCAGAAGCGGCCGCCCTTCCCGAGTCTCCCTTATATTGGGAGGGGGGGGCGTTGCGGCTGGCTCCCCGCGCCTGGCTCATTGGCTACGCCTCGCTCGGAGGCGTAACCTCCTTGCGGCACTATTGGGTGCCGCCGCGTCGAGATCGTCCGCTCTCCCAATCGGAGCCTGGCACCGGCCGCTTGGAATGCGCCCTTCTGCGTGCCATTGCATGGCCGAGATGAACGTTACCTTCCTGTGCTTGCTATTGGTCGATTCGTAACCAGGGGCGGGGAGGAGGCGGGACTTAGTCTTCCCGCCAACGGAGGCCGGAGCCTCCCTCCGCCTCGCCGGTTCCGCAGCGGGTTCCGCCGCGCCGGGAGGAGGAGCCGGGGAGCGGAGCAGCTCTGCCCGCCCGAGGTGTTGGTGGTGGGCAGGCTCGGGGGGCAGTGCTCCCGCCAGCGGGACAGGCCTGAGGCGGGCGGGAGCGCTCCGCTGGGCGCGGGGGTGGAAGAGGGAGATGGGGCTAATCTTTGTATTTCCCCTGGGAGGAGGCGGCTCCGCTGCCGAGTCACCGGGCGAAGCAGCGCTGCCACCGACCGCTACCGGAACAGTCACGCAACGCAGAGTTGAAGGCAAAGGAGCGGCTCTGGGAAGCCGCCGAGATGCTGCTGCTATCAGTCACTCCGGTGTTTAAATGCCCCGGTTCAAGGGGCGTATTTGGATGGGAAGTGCGACCCCCCGTGCTGTCCCCTAAGGGTTAGTTAGCAGAGTTGTTAATGAGATGATTGCCAGACTTCGGGGTGGAGAGCAGCTGCCGCAGCGTGCGCCTGTGGAGTTTGATCCTCTCAAGGGCAGCGCAGGCATCCGGTTCAGGAATCGCTTCTCCCCCGCTGAGCTGAGGTTTTGCCGGCGGGATGGGTGTGTGGAATGATTTTAAACAATAACAAAGGAGATCGTGTTTTCCTCTTCCGGTGAGGATCCCCAATCCTGCGAGCAGCCGGAACAAAGGTCTCTCCCAACCCAAGTGATTCTGTGATTCTCATGCTTGCGAAGGGCGTGAGGTGGAGCGGTGTCGGGCTGGAACACGTGGTGGGAAGCGATGATCCCCCTCGCTCCTCCGGATCCCACGGGCACGGCCACTGAAGCCTGCTAAGGATGTGACTGTTGCCATTACCCGCTTCACTGTGCCCATTTCAACACAGGGTGTGGAAATGAAACCTGCGTGGGCGCACGCGCAGGATTACTGAAAGAAAAGAAAGGCAGAATTCCTCTGGAAAGCAAGGATCGGAGAATCGAGGGAGAAGAACAGAGGAGGAGGAAGGGGGAAATATACTTATTTTGCCGAGAAATTATGCCAAATGTAACGAGTGGCTGAAAAGCAGGTAAAAGAGTAATAAGCTGTCTGTATTTAGAGAATTTGGCTGCCCACACCACAGAAAGGTAGACTGGCTTGAGGGGTGGTTGGGAGTGATGGCACATACAAGCACCTGTATCAAGAAGCAAGCTTCTCCACCATAAGAAGGACATGGACCTGCTGGAGCGTGTCCAGAGGAGAGCCGCGAGGATGGACCGAGGGCTGGAGCACCTCTCCTATGAGGAGAGGCTGGAAGAGTTGGGGCTGTTCAGCGGAGAAGAGAAGGCTCCGGGGAGATCTTATTGCGGCCTTCCAGTGCCTAAAGGGGGCTACAGGAGAGCAGGGGAAGGACTTTTTCCTAGGGCATGTAGTGATAGGATGAGGGGGAATGGCTTTAAACTGGAAGAGGGCAGGTTGAGATTAAACATTAGGAAGAAATGTTTTCCTTTGAGGGTGGTGAGGCACTGGAACAGGTTGCCCAGAGAGGCTGTTGCGGCCCCATCCCTGGAGGTGTTTCAGGCCAGGCTGGATGTGGCCTTGGGCAACCTGGTCTAGCGGGAGGTGTCGGTGTCTATGGCAGGGGGGTTGGAACTCGAGGATCTGCAAGGTCCCTTCCAACCTAAACCATTCTATGATTCAGCAGGATGTAGTTCCTCCTGCTCCTGTTCAAGAAGCACACTGTAAGCATGAAGCAGAAACTTTTTGAACTGTGAGCTGGGTGCCTAGGCCAGTTGATACCAGGGGAGTACATACAGCTTTGCAATTAGTTTTTTAAAAATAAGACTTCTCTGCTGTTGTGTAATCTAATCCTCAACAGCAGTAACTATTTGCTTAGTGCTATCAAGTTGGTGTATGTCTGAAGAATGCAGTAACCCCCTGTTCCAGCTATCCTCCTCCAATATACTCCAGTCAGCTCTGAGACCTGAAAGAACTTGTCTTTCTGTTATTTCATCTCCTTTGTTTTATGCTAATTGCTTAGCCTAACTTCACTGGGCTATGACCTTGGCCATCAAGTGCCTGTAGCTCAGGCAGTCTCCTTAGCAAAGCTGTTTGGTAAAAAAGACCAGGACAGAGGTCTGAGACAGGCAGAACTGAAATCTGCAGTCGTAAGTGTTCATGCTCAGATGGGAGGGATCACACCTGAAGTGATCATGAGCCATCGCAGCAATTACTAACGGGAGAGGAAAGAGGAAATCAGCTACAATATTTTAGGTTTTTTTGTTCTTTTTGGAGGGGGAAAAAAAGAAGTTAAATGTTATTTTTTTTCTCCTGCTAATCTGTTGTGCTTGTCTCAGTTGGAAACACATGTATCAGCACCACATGACTGATCCGACCTTTGCAAACCCAGCTTTGGGAATCCTTTTCCTGCAGTATAAAAGAGAAAATATGCCCAACCGGATTTAATTCTTCCACATGTTGTGATTGTATTACAAATATTTCAGTGTTCTCTTTTTTGCTTCTCCTTAAAGCCTCCCATTTTAGGCACCAGGTGAATCTGTGAGAATTTCATGCATTCATTCAAAAAATATGTTTGGTTGTGCCCTTCCAAATTACTAAGGAGATCTTCAATTTATGAGAAAAGTTTGACCTGAGCTCTAAAATGTATGGAAAATAAGTGCCCACGATGATTTTTTTAGAAAAATCTCATCATTTTTAAACCACTGCCTCAAGGGGACTTGTTTGTTTTATTGAGATGGACTCTCAGGGGCTTGAAAGATTCGATTCATGCTTTTAAAATGCCCTGCCCTGAAATAACACTTGCAATGCTGTAACTGTCCTTTCAACTCTGCCAATGCAGTTTAGCAGTTGGTCAGACCCTGAATTGTCAATGGTGCAGGATCACAGTGCAGTATTTTATTCTCCTTTAGAATTGTTACAGGACCGTCAAACCAGAAGGGTCAGACACCTTGCAAAAGCAGATAATTCAGACGGTATCATTTTGTGAGTGCAGTGAGTACTCTTTCCAGCTTAGCTGGCAAATAAAATCCAAGATTCAGGCCAGGCTGGGGTGTTATAATATACCCTGGTGCAGCTTAAACTGAGGTTTTCACATACTTCACTACTGTACTAATTACCTGGTCTTATTTGTCTTAAAAGCTATCGGGAAATGGATTTTTGCCATCTACTTCTGCTCTAAAAAGCGGTGTTATCCCTGCTAATCTGGATTTACCGGGACCGTTACAGCTTCCTGAAGTGTTCATCAGACTTTGGTGAGGAAATCAGGTTTTGATGCTGCTTTGTCAGATTTCAGTTGGGCAGCGGAAATCAGTTATGTTGTGCTGCATCAGCTGCAATAAAGCTTCATTCACTGGGCTCCAGTGTGCTTCTCGTGGCAGAAAAGGAGGCGTCAAGACAGCAGGATCACACAGTTGGCACTCCAAGCTGAGTTTGCCTCGGTGTGCTTTTCCAGTTCTTTCGCACTGACAAGAAATAACCCAGTCTTACAGAAGCTTGTGTTGCTGGATACCCAGAAGAATGTTTATTGCAGACTGAAGTGCATTTAATTTAGTCTGACTAAACAATAATAAGTCTAATAAGTCCAAGGAGCTATCGTGTATCCAGGTTTTCTCGAACACATTCTCTTTTCCTGCTGGAGATTATTTCTGCATTCAGTATCAGAATTTTTTACATCTGTCCGTGATTCCTCTGTGTCTGGTAATGCTATTACATTACCGGCCCACAGAGCACAGACTTTGGCTGCATACCATGTATTCAATTAATATGATACTTTCAGTAAACGCTGGACTCGCTAGGTATTTGTGATAAAGTCTCTGTAGCTGCACAGCGGGTCTGGAAATTCTCGAGGGTTTTGGATGAACCTTCTTTGAATGTACAGCTATGCAGCTCTCGCTTCCTGTTCTTTCTCAGAAGTGTTGGACAAATGATGCATGCACATGCACTTGATCAGTGAATTCCTAAAAATGTCATAGCCTTAACCCTGTACCTGTTTGCTAACTACCTGTCTATGCTGGGTTTGAGACGACCTGGGATTTCCATGCACTGTTTTCCAGCACTGGGATTGACGACAGGGATGTGCTACATAGATTTCAGTGAGGTTTTGACTCCTCCTCATTCCCAGGTCACAGAAAACTCATCTGGGTGTGAGAATTGATGACTGCATGTCATTTCATGGCTATGGGGACAATGCTTTACCAAGACTTCATTTTTTCACTGCTGTGTACTTCACCCTACATTACATCCGTCTCCTTCCAGAAGGGTACAGCCCCTCTGACTGTTTAATGGGACACTCTCCCTCCCAAATGGCTCTTTTATGAAGCCCAGAAAACCAAATCCAGATGCCTGTTTGGAAAATTCCTACATAGTAACAGGGCAGACACAGAGTGAGACTAGATGGGGACTCTGCATGTCCTTGGGCAGTGTGGTTTTTCCTGTTCTACTTTAAGTTGTGCCCCGTGGCCACCAGCCTTGCCCTGGGAGATGTTTCAGCCCATTGCAGGCTGGGGTCAGGAGGGTACCTAAGCAGTGTGAGGGCCTTGCTCCTCACTGACAGGTTTTATTCTGTGGCTCTGAATGACTCTTCCAATCTCTAATATAATTGATTTTCTTAATTACTTTAAATTCTAGATGCAAGTCCTGGAGCAGAGCCTGGATGTTGGCTGTGAGCTGGTGAAGGGATGTGGTGTGCTAGCAGCAGCTTACAGCAAGACATAGCCCATTACAGCAGCCAGTTCCTGAACGTGGATTTCGCCTTCTGATACAGTGAATTGCATAACCCAGGCGAGTGGGGATGCACCCAGTCACTGCTTTCACCTCTCTCCCATTGCAGCAGGACACAGCTCTGGCTGGCTGCAGCCTTTATGGCCCCCTGCTCATGACTCACCGCGTCGTTTGCCATCTAAAATCATCTTTCTTAACTCCCAGGCACTAGCGTTTCCCCAGGTACTTTCATTCTTTTCTCCCATTCTTTCCTCATTGCTTTTCCCAAAATAAGCACCTAGGTTTTTTCTTGGGTCAGGTCAGATTTAAACAGCAGCAAGGAAAATACATGGTTGGAGTCGGGGCAAGGAAAGGTGTAATGTAGTTAATCATTCACAAACACGGCCCCTTCCCTTCCCGGCGCTGTGCCTGCCGGGAGGTTATTGATTTGCAGGCTGCAGAGCTCCACGGAGGGCGAGATGGGGTGGTGTCTTCCAAAGCAGGGATTGATCGCCTTGATGTGCCCACAACGAGGAGGTTGCTGCAAGCAACAGCCCACGTCTGTGCTCCTCCTGGGTGCATCTGTCACAGGCTGACACGGGAGCAATTAGTGCGGGGCTGAATGTTTGCGCTGTTGTGCTGGTGTGTGGGGTCCCTCTTTGCATCGTTAATGCCTCCTGGCTGTTTTGCTAGTGTGGCAGAGGACAAGAGGTTGGGTTTAGATATATATTTTTTAATCCCGGGGTGACTGTATATCTGAGGAAATTGCTAAGGACGTAAGCGTAAGAAGAGCCACGCTGGGTGAGGCACGTAGCCAATAGCCATAGCACCCTGAAGACACCTCTCTTGGTTGGTCTAGGAAGCTAAGCAGGGTCAGGCACATACTCGGATGGGAGAGTGCCCGGCAATACTGGGTGCTGGTAGTCTTTTGCGCGTCCAAAGAAGGGCCACGGAGCTGTTGAGGGCTCTGGAGCACAAGTTTTCTGAGGAGCTGCTGAGGGAACTGGGGTTGTTTAGTCTGGAGAAAAGGAGGCTGAGGAGAGACCTTCTTGCTCTCTGCCACTGCCTGAAAGGAGGGTGTAGCTGGGGGGGTTGGTCTCTTTTCCCAAGTCACAGCTGATAGGATCAGAGGAAAGGGCATCAAGTTGTGCCAGGGGAGGTTTAGGTTGGATATTAGGAAAAATTTCTTCACCAGAACAGTACTCAAGCATTGGAACAGGCTGCCCAGGGAAGTGGTGGAGTCACCATCCCTAGAGGTATTTAGAAGACGTGTAGTTGTGGTGCTGAGGGACATAGGTTAGTGGTAACTTGGCAGTTCTGGGTTAAGGTTTGGACTTGATCTTAAAGGTGCCATCCAACTTAAATGATTCTATGATTCTGTATGCCTTCTGAGCTCAGTATTATTTCTCTTGTGGTGGCCCATAGGAAATGCCTTGGGCATAAGGTAGAAGAGGGCTCCAGTGTAACAGCATTACTGCCCCAGGGTATTCTCCCCACATTCAGAGATTCCTGTCTCAGAGAATTCCTGAATCACTAGCCTGTATTTCCTCACTCCAAACTATCATCTATCTACAGGTTTTTGCTCGTCTCTTTTATCCTGCCCCATTCCCCACAGGTAGCTGAATGCCTTGCCAGGGTCCGTGACGGTAACACAGAGAGTCCTGGATTTGGGGTCCTCTATTGTTACAGGAACAAGGATTTTTTTAGTCTTGTCAGGGAATTCCTTCCAAACTGACTTGACAAGGTTCTTCATGTGTTTTGGTTTTGTTTTAATCTTCCTTCGCAACACTGGGTACAGTTCACTTGAGATCGTCTGATCTGGTATGATCCTTCTCTAGAAGACAGGCATGACACCCTGCAGCTGGCTGTGGAGTTTTATGGGGCCTCCTATCGCACAGCACTGACCTTTGGCTGTTGCAAAATACGGTCTGAGCTGTGCAGAGGCGAGAGAGAGACGAGGTTCCTGACATCAAGTAAAGCAGCACCCCTGTTAGCCTTTTGGAGAGGTGGAAAGGGAAGAGAAACAGGTATTTTGTTCTTTTTTTTTTCCTCTGTAGGGAATGGCAGGTAAGAAAAACAGTTGTATAAAGCCTAGCTAGCAAGAATGAGGAAAAGCTGTACTTTCCTGTGTGGTGTGATGAGATTTTCAGCTGGTTTGGCTCTGGCTGCAGTCATGTACTGCCTAAACTAGCTCATCTGGCCATTCTGGTCTGGATGTCACTTACGGACCACATGGCAACAGCCCACAGCTGCATGAGCAGACAGCACTGTGTCCTTTTCTGCCTGAATGTATTGATGTGAGCTAAATGAATCGTGCAAATCAATAGAAGACAACCAAAATGGAACACTCTGTTTTGCTAGGTGGGTTTAAAATCCGAAACCATAGCAGCTCGCTCTGTAGACCTCTCCCTGCCCCCACGTCCAGGGTCCAGAAGGGTCACCCTGTAGCAAAAGGTATGTACACAGCAGATTTCCATTCCCTCGGTAAGTTGAATATCAACAAGCCCTGCCTGGAAAGGGAGGCAAACCAGTCGCTGCCGTCAGGGCGGTGGGGGTAGGGCTCTGCAAAGGAACGGGTTGTGCCAGTGGAGGTGCACCCGGCTCCCTGGGATGCACAGGTCTGAGTGGGACCCTGCAAATCTTGTGACAAACCAGTGCAAATCACTAGGCTTTGATTGCAGAGCAAGATATTTATCCCATCACAAGTACCTGTGCGTTTTATCTCAAGTGCTGCATGCAGCAAATGGAGAGAACGCGCAGCAGATGCAAATGCTTAATCCACTGAGCTCAGGCCAAACTTCCCTGGGAGGACAAGGATTCTCCACGAGGGTTTTGGGAATGTTTGCTGGGGGCCAAGAAATATCTTTCATTTAGAGAGGAAAACTGTCCAACTAGACTGAGCTGAATTAATTTCTGACCTAAATAATCCCTGTTCCAGATGGGTTGGAAATCCTCAGATACGGGAATGATGAGTGCAGAAGACAGAGCGAGGGTAGTTTGTACAAGAGAAGGAATCATTCCTCTCCTGAGCACTGCACATGTGCAATAGGTATAGCTCTAATTATGTGATTATACCCTGTTTATACCTGGTCCTCCCCCTGCAGGGAGTGGCAAAATAAATGGAAGGATGTGCTTGAGTTGCCAAATTGAAACCCCAAAGGGCTCGGCTCTCCTTTTGTTTTGCCAGATTTCCTATGTGATAGTCAGCAGAATTGCAGCAGAATGGATGTACACGGGGGATTAACATTTCATCAGCAAGTTTAATATCAGCATTCTCTAGCATTATCATTTGACTTTGTAACCTTAATGTGCTGTTAGCGTGGCTTCTTGTAGGTAATCTTTAAATAAGATCCTGTTTCTAATGGCCTTAAATACATTCCCTGTTTTTAAATCTTACATTATTTCCTCTTCCAACTGCTTTAATCCTGCTCCTGCAAGCATGGACTTTGCTACCTGCCCTATTTTTTTTTTATTTTTTTAATTTTTGTTCTCTGCAAGTCCACATTGCTGGGGCTGCTTCCATTCCCTGCTTGTTTCAAATGCTCCTTCAGCCCTGGCTTTCCTGCAGTATGACTTCCCTGCTTGCTTCCCTGCTGGTCTCCGGTAACAAACCTCCATCAGACATTTGTCAAAGCTGAAACAGCTTCTCCATCAAATCCACTCTTTTTTTTTTTCTTTATTTTACAATTAAAAGCCCTTCTGAATTACTTACCTATTTGCAGTGCCATCGCTGTCTTGAGAGTTTTGTGTTGCTGCACTGGTTGGTACCCCTCCACCTCAAATTCTGACAGATTTTGGTAACCGGATTGGTTGTATTGGTTGAATTTCTTGGCCCAGGTTCTGTTCATTACCTGGGAGTAAATCGACTCTAGCCTACAGTTTTTATTGTGTTCTCCATCACTAACTTTTGGGTAAGATACTGAGAATATACGTTGTCCTGACCTACTACAATAATTGGCCTCTTTTTGTGTGGGCAACTAAAATCACCCATTGGACCAGGTCTCTCTCGTTGTGAAATTAACCTTCTTCCCCTGGTCAAGCAGTAGCGCTGTCTACTGACTTCCTCCTATTTCCAGCGTTTGGACGTTCCTATCTGTACTGCTTCCTTGCTGGGTGTCCTTTTGCCCAAGAAACCAGGCAGCTGATGGTGCAGTTAGCGAACATGGCAAACAGCTCACATCGTGTGCTGGTGTTGGCTGGGGCAGAGTTACATTCCTTCATGGTGGCTCGTACGGGGCTGTTTTGGATGCTGGAAGCGGCGCTGGTAACACAGGGACGTTTTAGCGATTGCTGAGCAGCACTTCCACAGCATTGAGACCTTTTCTGCTCCTCCCCCTGCTCTGCTAGCGGGTGGGCTGGGGGTGCACAAGGAGTTGGGATGGGACATAGCCGGTACCAAAGGGATATTCCAGACCGTATGATGCCATGCTCAGCTATAAAAGCTGCGGGGTGGAGGATGGCGGGGGCTGCCTTTGCCTGGGGACTGTCTGGGCATCGGTTGATTGGTGGTGGGCAATTGCTTTCTTTTGCATTGCTTGGTTTTTCTAGGGTTTTGTTTTCCTCTCTCTTTGTTGTTGTTTTTTTGTTTAGTTTTTTTGTTTAGGGTTTTTTTTTTACTTTTTTTTTACTTTTTTTTTAAAAATTCTTTTTAATTATTAAACTGTCTTTCTCTCGACCCATGAGTTTTCCTCACTTTTCTGCTTCTGATTCTGCCCCCTTCCCACTGAATCCCAAATGGATTGTTGACCAATAAAGCCAGTAGGAACATTAACTCCTCCATGGACTGCCTCAGATTTGAGATCCCCAGTGAACTGGTGGTGCCGCTGGCTGATTGCAGAGCAGCATCGGAACCGAGCTGAGCGTTCATTTCCCCATCAGCCTTGAGGAGCCAAATGCACAGTATGTACTGACTCGGCCAAGGAGCTCCGGGTGGTGCAGTTGCCTCCGGAGGGGTGCGTGTACAAGGCAGAATAGCTTTGCAGGTGCACAGCAGGACCCTGCTGCAACCAGTGCAGTGGCCTTATGGTGCAACTGCTCATGGCAAAAACCTTTCTTCACCGATACCTGTGTCAACACCAATTAAACATCAGTTTAGTGGATCAGCAGCACTATAAATCTGGTCAGAAAGGCAGGGGATGCCGAGATGTAGAGCAAAAAGGTCCCAGTAGACAGAAGCTGCGCTTAATGCTGTGCTGCTCAGAGTACGTGCAGCACTGGGCACTGGGGCTTCACCTCGCCCAAAATCAGGACCAGGGGCTCAGGTACAGCAGCATACAGCCACTGCTTTTCAGTGCTAGCATTTCTGTTTCCAACAGAAATCTCCAAATCCCAGCAGGGCCCTGGAGCAAAGGGATGGAACCAGATCCCCATGAGTGGTGCTGACATCGGCACCAGAACCAAACAGGGGGAGCCTGAGCCTCCAAATTGCTGCTGATACCCACAGCTACATCTCTCACTCCTGGTTATGTCTTATCAAGGAAGGTTCCTCCTACAAGAGTCTGAAGCTGTGCCTTTTTCCAAGCATCTTTTCCTCTCGGGAGCTGGGTCCTGTGCTTGCTGAATCCTGGCAAGTCTGTTTTCCTACCCTTTTTGGTGCTACCCCCTTGGACCTGCCCCAGTTTGACACGGAGAACTTAACTGTTCCGCCTGTTCTGGAGAACAGGAGTCACAGACTGCTCTCCTCCCAGGAAAGCAGGAGGCAGCAAGTTCCTGGAGCTACATCCTCATGCTCTGTTGCCAGCGATTCCAGATTAACCGAGGATTCTGCAACATGCTGCGGTCTGGATGTTTGCCATGGAAAGGGCACGCTGTTGACAGCGTTCAAGGCAGTGTGCAGAGCCAGCTGCTCAAGGAGGGGAAGGATACCTGTGCCGACACGGCTCTGCTTATTTTCCCTGACTCTCAGGGCATCTCTTCCAGCTGGGTTTGAACAATCCAGGGGGTGACTCCTGGCAGCACCACTCTGCCTCTGCACACACGGAGATTAAGGCTATCAACTGTCTCCCTTCCCCCAGGGGAATGCAGAGACTCCTGGAAGATAAGGAATACAAAAGGGGGAGCAGAAGCACCGCTAAGCATACACACATGCCTTGCTGCTTCCCCAGTGAGGAGAAACGTGGATAAACACATCCACGCAGGGCACCCTCCTAATGCAGCTTCTCACCCAGGGACACGTGGCTCCTATCGATGCTGCAAATTGCCCTGAAAGACTTTTGAAGGACAGACTTTGCCTGCAGTTCTGACCTGCCCTGCCAGACTAACACCCGCCAGGAGGGCAAGCTGCTGAGAAAACCACAGCGCTGGCTCTTTTCCTTTGGCCTCCTCCGGCGGCTGAACGGCAGCTGCTCTGGGCAGAACATGCCCCACTTTCAGGCCCAACTGCATTTATGAGATTTACAGCCTGCCTCGGGCTGTTCCCCTCCGCCCCCAGCCTACGTGTTCGATAGAATTGTGCCAAGCAGAGAAGGGTAGCTGTACTTCTCCATGCAGAAGCTGTAGCTGAAGAGTTTGTATTTTAACCGAAGACAAAACTGAAACCCCTGGGAAGTGACCATGTGATGATCAAGGGATATATCAAACTGTTACCACCCATGTAGCTCTCAGATTCAGACACGCAGGACTTAAAAAGCTGACCTGAAACAACTGTTGGTTGGACTGTGCCATTCTGGATTAAGTTTTAGGAAAGATGCAAGAAACAATTTTTCCAGAGCCTGCTTTCCTCTCTCGGGAGTTGAAAGCATTATCTCAGTGACCCAGGAACCTGCTCACTCTTCTTCAGTGATTGCATTTACGGAGCAAAGCACTTGATTTTGCTCCTGTACGTGGTCAGATAATTTGCAGATGCCACCGTGTTTCCTCCGAAGCACACTCCTGTGCAGACGGCCTCGGCGTCTCTCACTCACCTGGGGGGTTCAGGCACTCTTGCCTGCATTGCCGGGCTCTCGTCTGCCTCTTCTCTGTCCTCACCAACACGAAAAGCTCCAGCTGTACTTGCAAGAAAGCTGCACTTTCAGAACCTGGGTGACCCGCAACTCAGCACAAAAGTATTTATGCTGAAATGCGTAACAGAAATTATTGGTTAAAAGGAGCCTAAAGCTGGCTTTTATCAAAGCCCTCATTTTCTCTTCCCACTTTTATGGCAAGTTCCTCTCATCTGCTGTGTTTTCTTTCCATGTCCCCCAGCAGTTGCAAAATACTTGGTGGGTTTTGGCAAAATACTTGGTGGTTTAGCATTCCTTTGATTCTAGGGTTTGGCCTTTATTAACCTGGCTTTGTGGGAGGCAGGGAAGCATGTTCCTGCACCATTTGTTGAATGACCCCAAAGCTATTTCCTCTGTGTTGTTTCCTTTCTTCCTACTTTTCTTGTTCCTTCCAGTGAGTACAATGTCAGGCACGTAAAATGACCTTCAGAGAATATTCACAACACATTTCAGATACCCGTCTTCTCCCAAACATCCACACATTGTAGAAACTGCCCATGCTGATATGGCAGTATCTGTTCACACTGTGGTGCTGGTTTAGGGAAACAAGCAAGGCAAGACAGGACTTCAGTAAGGCCTTTGACACAATCTCCCACAGCATCCTGCTAGAGAAGCTGGCAGCCCATGGCATTGACAGGTCGACTCTTCACTGGGTTAAAAACTGGTTGGATGGCTGAGCCCAGAGAGTTGTGGTGAACGGTGCTAAATCCAGTTGGCGTCAGGTCTCAAGCAGCATTCCTCAGGGCTCAGTTTTGGGGCCAGTCTTGTTTAATATCTTTATTGATGATCTGGACGGGGGGATTGAGTGCACCCTCAGTAAGTTTGCAGATGACACCAAATTAAGTGGGAGTGTTGATCTGCTGGAGGGCAGGAAGGCTCTGTAGAGGGATCTGGACAGGCTGGATTGATGAGCTGGAGTCAATTATATGAGGTTTAACAAGTCCAAGTGCCAGATCCTGCACTTGGGTCACAACAACCCCAGGCAGCGCTACAGGCTTGGGGAGGAGCGGCTGGAAACTGTCTGGCAGAAAAGGATCTGGGGGTCCTGGTGGACATTTGGCTGAACATGAGCCAGCATGTGCCCAGGTGGCCAAGAAGGCCAATGGCATCTTGGCCTGTATCAAGAATGGTGTGACCAGCAGGAGCAGGGCAGTGATTGTGCCCCTGTACTCAGCACTGGTGAGGCCGCAGCTCGAGTCCTGTGTCCAGTTTTGGGTGTCACAGCACAGGAGAGACACTGAGGTGCTGGAGCGTGTCCAGAGAAGGGCAACAGAGCTGGTGAGGGGTCTGGAGAACAAGTCTTATGAGGAGCAGCTGAGAGAGTTGGGATTGTTCAGCCTGGAGAAGAGAAGGTTGAGGTTATCGCTCTCTACAACTACCTGAAAGGAGGGTGTACCGAGATGGGCGCTGGTCTCTTCTCTCATGTAACTGGTGATAGGACAAGAGGAAATGGGTTCAAGTTGCACCAGGGAAGGTTTAGGCTGGACATTGGGAAAAATATTTTCACTGAAAGAGTTATCAAATATTGGAACAGGCTGCCCAGGGAGGTGGTTGAGTCGCCATCCCTGAATGTGTTTAAAAGTTGTGTAGATGTGGTGCTTAGAGACATGGTTTAGTGTCGGACCTGGTAGAGTAGGGTCAGTGGTTGGACTAGATGATCTTAAAGGTCTTTTCCAACCTAAATTTTTCTATGTGTAGATGTAATGCCAAAAATACCGCTCCTAGCAGAACTAGCCTTGTTTTTATCAATCCATAGCCCTTTTCTGACCTCTGCTGAGCTCCTTGTCTCCATACCTGGTGGCAGCGAGTTCTGCAGACACAGTGAGCTGCAGGAACTGCAAAGATCCTTCCTGAAGCCCTCTTGGTGGCCTGCGTGACAACTAGCTGGATGGCAGAGCTCTAGAACACAGCAGGGAAGCAAACAGCAAAGTTCTCCTCTGAACTATTACTTCAAAGTCCATCTTGTTATAACCGTTATAACAAAGATTTCCGTTAGGAGATGAGGAGACATGGAGAGAGACCTTGGGTGTGTCAGGCCCAGAAACCAAGACCTTTTTGCTGACTTGCAGAGCTGAGGAAAGAAGGAGCCTTGAATTCCAGTCCCTATTCCAAGCACTACTTACCTATTTCATTGAAATGCACTTAATTTAGGGAAGGAAGAGCATGAATGTGACCCCTGAGCAAGGGATGGCTTATGGCAGTTACCCAAGACAGCTCAGCTGATCTCACAGTTTGCTGCTGCCAAAAATGAGAAGACCTGCACCCTGCCATTGCCTGCCGGGTATCTCACGCAGGCTGCAGAGCTCAAATTCCCATGTTTCAACCCAGCAGCCCAAGAAAAGCAGCGGGCAGCTTTAGACCAGATTAGCAAACGAACAGTCTCAGCAAAGGGTTCAGCAGCTGCCTTGAGTGGGAGGTTTGGGTGGGAAAGGGAGCAGAGAGGTGAAGCTACGAGGTGTCAGTCAGCCTAAGTCCAGATCGTGGTTTTGGGGCTGTGAACTGGTCTCAATACCTGAGTCACAGTGGAGCAAAGTCTGTTTTCACTCATCCTAAACGCATTTATATTTATGGTATATGAATGCCTAACCAACACAAACAGGATACCTTAAATCCAGATTTGGAAGCAATTACACCAAATTGTTATTATTTGTCCCCACCCAACAGCACTGAGGCAAGGCCCTGAGTGCTTGAGGTTTTGTATCCTGCTGTGAGAGTCCTCACCCACCTCACCGGCAGGATCAGCCAGCGCAAGGGTTGCAGTTCATTAGTGTCCCCTCTCTTGGCAGTGCTTAACACAGGATGGGTCTTAGGAGTAAAGTCTATGCAGCTATTTATGTAGCAGAATCAATTTACAAATTAATTTAAAAGCAACCTGGACGTGGGAATAAGGTCCTGGTCTGTCTTGTTGTTGATGAAAAAGAAAGATGGGCTGCAAGTCGAGCGTTGACAGGTCTTACATAAGCTCTTCCCACACCTGAAGGCTGGCTCCTGTCTATCCTTTTCCAAGTACCTGCAGGCAACTGGAAAAGAGTTTTTCAACATGCCAGATACAAAGCAGTCAAAATATTACGTTTATTTGTGAGACTATCCAAAATTGTATGAGCTCTCATTAACACAGAAACGGTTCAGCACATCATTAGATGCTCCCAAATCTGATGTTGCGGTCTGTCGCATAAACACAGCAGACCTTTCCCGTGAGGTGAGGTTTGCTGACTGCAGACATTCTTCCTCTGAAGCTCAGTTAACATCACAGTGGGACTTGCTGGGCTCAAACTCCACAAAGTGATGCTGCCTTTTCCCTCTTCACCTTATCCCAGAGCTAGCCCAGGTGGTGGTTCCTGGGCACCAAGACTCAAACTGCTCTACTGCATGGACGTACCTTCACCAGCACCACGTTCCTGCCTGTGCTACTTACACTTCCTGGCTGTATTTCACAGCTTCTCCAAGCTGCAGGAAGCCAAGATCCTACCTGAGGTTGAAAGATCCCAAGATCTCCTGGTACAATTCTCTTATGAATTCCTAACAGACTTCTTAACATTTTCATGATCTGTGTGAGCCTTCTTGACGTTTAAGAGTCAGCAAGAACCAAACCTGGATCCTGTAGAGGATGTCGCCATTCAGCACATCCCTCCTCGCACACTGAAGGGCAGGAGGAGCTTTTGTTACCATCACTAGGCCACACCGCGCTGAAGTGGATTCAAATTGCTGCAGCGCTGATGTGAAAAAGCCCTTTGCCCTTAGCTCTCCCAGCTCTCCAGGAAGCGTTCTACTGACTGGGAAAAGCTGCTGCCACCACCTCAGTTTTGTCCCGGTGCCACCCACCAAACACTCCCCAATATCAGGAATCCATACATACCATTTTTTTCAGAAATGTCATTTACTCAGCATTAATCAAGCTGATATGCACAGGCCTGTTCTGTGCAGTGGCATCTTCAACATGAAACTATCGTGCAGCACATTTTAGTAAGATGGACTATAATCTAGGTATTACAGGTCAAACCACATTCTCTAATAGGTAACAATCTAAGTCAAAGTGTGAAATTAAAGTGACGCGATCCCACTATTTCTTTGTGCCTGTGCAGAACACAAATGAAGTCCTCCTGCCCTTCTAGGTATACTTCCTTCATGAACCTGTTCAGTCACTGGGCTTAGGACTGAAAAAAGGGGAGGAAGAAAGAATTTTTCATGTCAAATGTGCACCTGACAGGTTTGGGAAGGACATAGCACAGCAGTCACCTCCTACCCAAGCAAGAGTTTATATCACCAGCAGAATTATGCCTCTCACCCTCCCATTAATAAATCTTGACTGCCCACAGCAGAGGTTTCGAATAGAGCAGCCCCCGAAGAGCCAACATCTCGGTTGTTCTACTTCTACATTAGGGAAGAGTCTCCAAATCTTAAAAGTGCAGGTGCTCCAGCACTGGAAGAAGAAAGCACTTGTTTTTCCCCTCACCTGCCATCAGGATGCCTTTCTGGAAAATCCACGTGAGGCTCTGCCTGCCTTACAGACTCCTACCAGCAAAACTGTTTTAGTAGGGACGCGAGGAAAAGCTCTCTCCCAGCCCTGTGGCAATGACATTGCTAATCTTCAAGTACAACTGAGCTTGATTTTGGTGGCAAATACAACTTCACCATCCCAGCGCAATGACAGTTGTGCCTTTACAGCTGCATTGGTACCAAAAGTCTTTATTAGGATAATATACTGACACACCTCTTGCAGTAAGGCATGCCCTCCGGGACCCAAGACAATCACTGTAAAGCTTCTGTATTATCCATACATCCAGATGTATTATCCTGGGTTTGCAAACAGAGAATGCAAACTGGACCACAATTACCAAAAGATAAATAGAGTGGGAACCGTGGCTGCTGCAGCCTTCTTCCATTTTCAATCAACTTTGTGCCCATCTTTTAAAAGACAGAGACCAAAACTTGATACAATATCCCAGCATTGCTCTTACCAGCTGCATTTACAGAAGAGAAATTCCTTCCCAACTTCTGTTTAATATACACACGGCTGTTTTGACACTCTGCAGCACTGAGACATGCATTCACTGGACACTGCTTGTCCAATGATTCAAATCCTTTTCAGGTTGAAATCTCTTCATTCTTGCTGCCCAGCAATGCTATGATCTTGCACATTCTCTTTATTTGCCATGCTATCAGCCTATGCTGTCTGCAAACTCTACCTGTATCTTATTTTATCTCCAAGTACTCAGTTAATAAAACTGCATACAGTGTTAGTTAAAATGCCTTACACACAGTTTAGGTGTCATATACTCTTACAGGTTACAGTTGTCAAGTAGGATGAGGTTTTAGAGAACCTAAATGTTAGAGTTTGGGGCAGGGAACATTTCTTCTGAAAATCAACAGAAGATACAGCCTTAAACCCTATTACTGCTTTGGCTGTAGTTCAGACAATTCAAGCCACCGTGACAATCCAATGTAGCAGTCCTGTCCTCCCCTTGTCCTTGTGCCAGCACCCACTGTTACATGGCTGTATCACAAACTAAGCAGCCTGAAAGACACCTTAGCGTGTTTGAAAAACAGCAGCCGCACAGGGAAGAACTGTCAGAGAGCAGCCGGGGAGGCCTGGGGCTGCTTCTAGCAACAGCGGCAGGTCAGGCTGTTTGGCAAAACCGTCAGGGCGAGCTGTCCCTGCAGGTCACAGGGGACCCTCCCACCACCGACGTCCTTCCCGGGGGGGCTCGGAGCTGGCTGTGCCAACGCTGCGCTTCTGGGTGTTCGTCAGTCCCTGGGTGTGGGCTGGGGAGTGACCAGCTGGGCTGCAGGTCAGCCAAGCTGTGGGATAGCCGGGCCGTGGTCAGTCAAGCCGGGTGGTGGCCGGGCCGGTCAGGCAGCCAGGCCGTCCATGGGGTGGCTGAGCCGTGGTCAGTCTGTTGGGCCTCGGCCCAGTCTCTCGTGGCCAGCGCAGCCAGGCCCAGGGCAGCCGGGGCTCCCGGTGGTCCAGCCCAGCTCCCCGCACGGGGGCCCGGGACCGTCGCCCCCGTCCCCAGCCCGGCGTCACTCGTGGGCCACGCGCTCCAGCGCCACGTAGAAGCTGTCCTTGTCGTCGAGGCAGTGCCAGCCGATGGGCCCCGCCTCGCAGTCGGCGCACACCAGGAACTTGACGTTGCCCACGTCGCGGGTGAAGCCCACGTTCTCGAAGGAGAACATGTCGCGCACCAGCCAGTGCTCCCGCACCACGTCCCCGCCGCCGCCGCCCGGTGCGGCTGCCACCTTCTTCCTCATGGCGGGCAAGAGGAGCTGCGGGAGACACGGCGTCACCGCCCGGCCCGCAGGGGGCACCCATCCATCCACCCTCCCTCCCTCCCTCCTTCCCTTCCTTTCTCCCTCCCTTCCTTCCCTCCCTCCC
>VZSF01004944.1:105953-134611 GCA_013398295.1 Chionis minor
GGGGAGCAGCGGCGAGAGGAGGAGAGGGAGGAGGCGCCGCTGGCTCCATCTCGGCACAGGCCGCCGCCATATTTGCGCAGGCGCGCTGGGGGCCGCCGCGGGGCCGTGACGTCAGGGCGTGCCGCGTGCGCGCGCCGCCGTGAGGGGTAGGGGGGGGTCGCGCGGCGCCTCAGCGGCTCCGGCCGGGCCGCGGCCCCGCCACCCCCGGGAGCTGCTCGGTGCCGCCGGCCGCCGCCGCGCTGCGAAGCGAAGCGAAGCGAAGCGTGAGGTGTGAGCGGCCCCGAGCTCTGCCCGGCTGCCGGTGTTGGGGGGGCCGGCAGCGGCCAGTTGGCAGCCGAAGCCCGTCGCCGGGGCCCGTCGGGGACAGTCGCTCCCTGGGCACGGCAGCCTGGAGAGGCTGAACTCGCGTTACAGCGTGTTACGGTTCGGGAAACCCCCGACCAAATGGTCGTTCCGACATTTCTTCTCTCACCCGACGACCCCTCCCCGCCTGGGAAGGCGGATGGGGGGAAAAAGCAAGGAAACCCGAGGGCTGCAATATGAGCAGATTTAATAGAATAAAATAGGTCATTAATAACATTAAAGGATCGGTATTGATCCCGATACCAGTATAAAATACACATGGATTATACTTGGCCCGTTCTATCCGTGGGAAGCCATGCGCTCCCAGCAGCGGACGGCAAACGTGGGACACTGGGAGCGCTGTGGCGGGGGGAGGAGGGGACGGGCTCAGGGATCCGGCACCGGGGCAGGGAGTTCTCGGGATCGCAGCCATCAAGGGAGAGACAGAACTCCTCAACAAACCGTCTAATTTCTGTTGAATGTGACACTGATGGTCTGAAATAATCCTGTTGGCAGCTTGGGGCAAGCGCCCGGGTCTCGCTCCTCATCCCTGCACCTGGCACGCTTGAAAACATTGAGACCTTGAAACCCGCACGCCATGGGTGGCTGTAAAGTAGATATTTTCACAAATCCAAACCCTAGAGTCTTCTAGCGCAGTTTTCCCAGGCGTTAGAGGAGAAATCAGTCCTGTGTCACTCAAACCAGGACAAGCTGTCAGAGAAAGAGCTCCGCTGACGCTGGACGTAGGGAAGTTGTCTCCCTGCAGAGCTGCTGCGTGTATTTGCCATGCAGCAATTGCATCAGCATTTTGGAGAGCCTGGGCTGCAGTCTCTTCCTGCTGCTCATGTAGTGGCTCGGTACAGAGAGAACCCCCCCAGAAATGGGGAAGGAGAGGGGAAAAGTGCACTGAAAAGGGCAAGGTGCTGACACTGATAACAAAATGTTTTCCAGGAGAGGAAGCCAGAGCTCAGCCTGGCCCTGGAGAGCCTGGGACGAGCAGGAGGCTGTGCTGGTGCTTGCAGGCAGCAGTGCTGGACATGAGGTCCTGCGGACCAAGTGACTGTTGGGTTTGCTCTTCACTGAGCACCTCTGGGGCACTGTTTCTGCTGGTCCCGGGGCCTGCTGCTGACAACCCACTGGTGGCACTGTTGGAAAGATTGAAACGGGCCTGTTGATTGTATCCACTGCTCCTTTAGGGGGTAAAACAGATCCCAGGAGAGCCCCGATTCTTGCTTTTCCCTGACCATTTATTGTAAAAATACACCATCCTCCTGCTACCTTGCTGTCTGCTGACTGGCTGCTCCTGAGAATTCTCAGGAGAAGCCAGAAATGGGAACTGATATTCAAGGTACTAAATAAAGACACGGGATTTCGTCAGCAATCCAGCTGCTCACCTCAGGCTCCAGCCTGGGCAATCACAGTCTTGAATGCTGCATCGTCAGCCTTAGCTCTGCTCCCTGCCACGAGCTGCGAGGTGACTGCGGCTGGTAGACACAAACCCCAGCACCCTGTGAATTACGCAGGTATTTCTAAGGCAGAAATAGCATGTGAGGGATGGGAGCTCCTGAGCCATCCCCGGGTGCGTGCTGGGGAGCTGAGAGGGGAGCAGATGCACAGAGGGTGGGGTGAAGCTCAGCAACACCCACTGCGAGCAGCCCAGGGGCACCTGCTGCTCAAAAGCCAGTCGTGCAAACAAACCAGCCGCAGAAAGGTTTGGTTTGCCTGAAAGAGGCGACAGATCTGGCTGGTGGCTGAGCAGGAGCCGCAGTGTCTCTGTTCACTGAGGAACTGCGCTGAGGTGGGGACTCAGCACCCACAGCAGCTCCTCAGTGACTGGCAGAGCCAGCAACAGCTCCAGGGAGCTGAAAGGGCTGAGACTCGGTCCTGTCCTCCCTACGGTGCAGTGACTTCCCCGAAAGAGTGGTGCCAGAGGGGGCTGTGCTGTGGGAATGCTGCAGGGAGCAAAGGGGACGTTTCTACACACCCTCAGCTCTGCCATCTCCAGTTCCCACCCTGAGCAACTTTGTTGAGCTGCTCTCTGTGAAACGCTGGGTGCAGGCAGGGGGTTGATCTGTAGAGGAGGCTGTGCTGGCAAGTTTCTGCATCCGCCCTTGCCCAAGACGTGTCCTGCTTCTGTGGGCTTTGGTGCTTGTGGCACTGGAGAGAGGAGAGGGATTCGTGCAGTTCAGCAGTTCCTTGCTACCCCTGTGCAGGAGTTGCCTGCAGAAGCACACGGTGCCCATCAGTGGCTGGTGACAGGGATT
The DNA here is from genome assembly GCA_013398295.1 of Chionis minor. Classification (NCBI taxonomy): domain Eukaryota; kingdom Metazoa; phylum Chordata; class Aves; order Charadriiformes; family Chionidae; genus Chionis; species Chionis minor. Next base: position 108,560 of record VZSF01004944.1, read on the forward strand.
CAGATCTCTGCAGCCAGAGCAACTCAGGCGCTCAGGGAAGTCACAGGATCCTCGTGCTTGGAGACACTCTGGACTCAGTGGAACAAGATCCTGAGAAACCTGATCCGAACTGGATCTCCTCTGAGCGGGATCACAGACCGCCAGATTGCCTCTCCCACCTGCAGTTATCCTGTTCTGTGATTTCTTTTCTTCTTGTGTAACTGCGAACACCATTTTTACAAAAATGACCCGGTGTGAACACAGGCAGGAGCCCTGGCTCTGTCCTGCTCAGGCAGCGCACTGTCCTGGGAGCCAGAGGCACCCGAGCAGTGAGAGTTCGGTTTCACTTATCCCCCTCCAGAACTTCTGAGCCCCGCAGTGGGTCACTTCTGCCTCCCGTGACCGGCTGAAGGAAGCCCTGCCGCTGCCCACGCATCTGCTGCATGCAGGAGGCTCCAGTGGAGGAAGCATGAAGCAAAGGCCCTCGCCTCCCTGACTGGAGCACGCAACACGTTTGTAGAGCTTTGGCTCGATCGTATTAAGCGTAAACACACTAATTCAGGTGGTAACACGGTAAGTGGAGAGCGAGATCCAGGTCAGTTGGGGAGGGAGAGAATAAGCCCTGGGTGAAGTCCATTCAGGTTGCAAGTCAAAGTGTTGCGTCAACACTTACCTTGATACCACCTGCGAGTCAAGTTAGCTTGGGATGAAGCTTTCCCAGCAAGATCCACCGCCTGTAGAACTCCGGTGAGCAGCACAGCACTACACTGCCGCCTCCCTGCCACGGCCGCTGCAGGGCAAGGCTGCGCTGAGCTGGGCAGGTTGGTCAGGGCTGGTGCCGGTGTGGAGCTTGTCTTTGTTACAGTCGTCTGGAACTTCTCAAGAAAGAAAGAACCCAAAGGGATCTTTAGCCAATTCTTAACGTTCTTGGGTGGGAGCTGCCTGGTGTTGAAAATTTTTGCTTAATTCTGCATTTTAGCATTTTCTCCTAGATTATTCACGGAGCAGAGCTTCACCCTTACTGGTCTGTCAGAATCAGTACCGCCTTCTCTCCAAGCAGAACATTTTGACCCTTTGTTTTACTTTCAACAGTAGCTTATAAGTTTTCTCATCTCCAGCTATGCAAAGATGCAGACCATTTTGAAGGTTTATATTGTTCATTATCTAGCTAGAAATGCCATTTCCTCTTCCACCCTGGTTGGGGAAGGGGAAAAGGAGCTACTGTCAGCTCAGTAGCCTGGAAACTCCCTCTCCACATGCCCATCTCCCTGCTGTGGTCATGGGTGTGCGGGGTAGGACAGATCCACGTATGAAATCAGTGAGTCCCGCCTTGTGGATGCTGCACTCTCCCAAGTGTGTCTTTTTACCTTTTTGGTTCCTCACGTACTTCTCGCTGGCTGAAGGGTGGCAGAGTTGTCCGTCCTGTGGCAGATGTGTCAGGAGAGGCTCTCTGAAATCTAGAATAACGGGTCAGATGTTTACTAGGGGACCAGGCGGTGGGGAAGCATGCAGTCTCATCAAGGGCTGCTGGGACAGGATGCTGCAGTTTGCCTGTAAATCAACAGAGGGATTTGGAGAGGTATTTTGCAGCTACATCACTGACAGAGGAATTAACACTGGGCTCCATTCATGACCCATTTCCACGGTGGATAAAGGAGCTGTAATTTTTTGCAACTGTGGGCTCTATTATAGCAATATTATCACAGTCTTTCCCTCATCTCTGCTGTCACACTCTTCTCAAGCAGATTTTACAACAAGTTCCCCCCTAGTTATCAAGTCCTCCATGCCTGAGAGGGTTTTGTGCCGTGGACCCCAGCAGATGGAACAGCTGTTTTTCACTACCATGCTGAAGCTGCAGGGCAGAGGCACAGCTGAAGGCCTGGCGTAATGGGGGGTTTGTACACACAATGGTTAGACAAACGTCTAGAACATAGAGAACAGAAGCTAAATTCCCACTGGCTCAGGAAATATTTTATTCTTTATATTTTCATTAAAAAAAAAACATAAGAAACAAAACCACAGAACACTTGTGTGATAGAAACAAACGCAGAAGGTCAGAGCGTTGGCTGAAAGTGCATCATTAAGTCATGCTACCACGTCCCTGATCCCACCCTGTCCCCCAAGCAAGGAGTCAGCAGGAAGCTCAACGAGCAGCACTACACAGAGCCCAGGCACTGCGGGGGCCAAGCTGATGGCAGAGGAGAGCCCGCGCTCCTGAGAAACGCAGCCAGGCAGGAGACATGCTGAGGAGAGAGTGCTCTATGGGTCAGTGATGAAGCTCTCGCTTGGGGCTCACGGGGCAGGCGAAGGATAGCTGGTGTAAGAGGATGTGGAGTTACGAGGCAGGGGAATAAACAGCTGAGAACAAAGGGCACAATGGAAGCCTGGATAACACTCCAAAACGGCCCTGGAATCCAAAAAATCCTAGCTAACGGGAAAATCAACACAATGAACTTGACTGAAAGTCTGATGCGAGTGCGCTGGACAGAGGGCTGTCCAGGGACGAACCCCAGTCACTGGGGCTCAACAAGTCACCAGCAGTCACCAGCACGTGACGCCAGTCACCAGCAAGATCTACAGGGATAGTAGCAATTGTGTCCCTGCTTTCAGGGCATGGCCTCCCCACAGGGGTGGGAGCAAAGGCACTGCCGCATCCCAGCAAGGCTCCTGCTGCCAGAAAACACAGCGATTTGCGGTTGGGTCCATCAAGCTTTTTGAGGGGAAATAAGTGATGGACCTTGCTGAGCCCCCTGATCAGAGCACAAATGCTGCAGACCTGCTTCTACACCAAGCAATGAGCTTTTCCGCCCCTGCAGCTTTTGGGTCTCAGTAGTTGACAGCTTTAATCTGCGACTCCTTTCGTGTGCAGACCTGCGAGGAACCTGCAGATGCATCTACAGTGCAGGACCCCCTTGCACATGCTCACTCATTTTGTCTCTGCACCGATGTGCGCTTGAGGAGCACATTTAAACATTCAGTATGTACAAGATGATTTGAAGCTGGAACATAAGAGCATCTGTATTCACTTTCGCACATCCACATGGCTGAGAGCAACCAGAGGACCTTTGTGGTCCTGCAGTGGCTGAAGAGACCACCCAGTTGTATGTACATGTCCTTGGAAGCATTCACCAGGGTGGCTGACACCAAGGCTGGGGGCATCTCTGCTCTGCCAATAGACTCAGCCACAGGAACAGCAGAGAATGCAGCTTCTCCTGACCTACTTCATCACCTTCCTGCAGCTTCACACAGAGTCCCCGATTTCAAATGACTGCTGAGATAACACGTTTATGCACATGCTCTAGTCAAAAGCAGCACAGAAAGCTGCTGTCCTGGTGCCTATTTCCACAGCATCCACAACTCTCAAGAACAGTCACTGCAAATCACTTGGGACTCTTCCTCTGGCTGGGACTTTTTAGTATGTTCTTCTTTGTAAGTTCCCTCCAGATCACTTCTCCCGAAGGACACAGACTCCAGCGTCGCAGCGCTGCATCCCCAGGGAGGTCACCACTTCCCAGTTGTCAATGATGGGATCATAGCATTCAATGCTGCTCAGCAGTGAGTTGCCATCGTATCTGCAAGGACAGAAAGTTACAGGTGAGGGATGCCGCTGAAGGAAGAGGTCGAGGTGTCCAGAGCCCTTCCACTGCAGTAAGTTCCCGTCTGCTGCCACTCTCCGGCCTGTCTCGGCCCTGGACCATCATGCTGCCTCTTTAGGTTGGGCACAGTGACTCTGTGGGCTGTCTCCTCATAAAGCTTGAAATATAAATGCGAGGAAAGGCCACCTAAACTGTGGCACCTAAACTCACTTATTCCAGCAAACAGACACGCAGGGGATCTCCCTCTGCGGCCCAGCAGGTGCTTACCCAGCGATCGCGTACAGCCTTCCCCGCAGGACAGTGGCCCCCACGTAGCAGCGGGGGGTCGTCATGCTTGTTACAGTTGTCCAGGAATCAGTGCGGATATTATAGGCTTCCACGGAGGAGAGATGTGCCGTCCCATCGAACCCACCAACTACGTAAATGTGGTCATTCAGCAGAGCCACTCCAGCCCCTGGAGAGAGAGAAGGTGGCACAGTTACACTCACGAGCGACGCCGCCAGCGCCGTACCTGGGCCTCGCTGTTACTGGGTCAGTTCCTCCCTCTTCAGAGGACATTTTCTTATTCTTTGCCTCCAATATGATACAGGAAAACCTGTAACTCTACGAAATGCTGCTGAATCTCTGGCAAAAGGGAGACTGAGCAGCACTCAATCACAACATGAGATGTTCACCTTGGCTGAAAGACACCCCGATTCCCTCAACAGCCCACTCAAGGCTTGCTCTGCTGGCGGGGAGCCAGCTGGGATTCTGTCACTACACAGCCAGGCTCCACTGGTGTTACTGGCTCCCTGGTGTCACCCAGCCCCTGGCTGTAGCAAGGAGAGTGACGCTGCTCCACATGCAGCGGGGGAAGGGATTTCTTTGATGTTGCTCCTGTGGGAGGCAGAGAAATGAAAACTGGTGTCCACTGCACGGTCACAGAGGTGTAAGTGGCCGAAGCATCTGTCTGAGCAGCTGTTCTCACCTGCCCCAGTAAAAGCAATCAATAATACAGTTGGCCCAACTGGGAATTTATGTCAACAGCAGAAAATAAACCTCTGCCAGCCTCTGTTCCTCATCTGCAGCCCTCTTCAGGTCAAGCACCAGAGAACGGAGTAAGATAATGATGCGCTTAGTGGCTTTAGGTGCTCTTGCCAACAGCCGCTGTTTCCAGCTGCATCCTGGGAGCAGAGTAAACCTTGTCAGGCTTCAATACCTAACCATGGCACTGATGAATATCCTGGCGGAAATAAGGCAGCTACCCTGCAGCTCTTAGGTACCAATCTGTTTCTTCTCCAAGTAGGGTTTAAGAGACTCTCTGTTCCACTAAACGCAACCTCACTTCCACTGTCTGTCCTTGCTTAGAGCACCAAAACAGCTGGGAATGGCCAGGCTGCCCCAGTGGCCTCTCCAATAGCTTCTGTTAGGAAGAGTTTGGCTGAGGATAGACCAGAGCAAGGCCTGATCCCAGAAGCTGGGTCTAGCAATGCGATACAGCCATGGTTTCTCAGGGCTGGGCGACCTCCAGAACCTGTCTGAAGAGATGAAGAGAAACAAGGAGGAGACAATCTCTGTGAATAAAGGCAAGACTACTTTTAGTCCTGGTCTTTTTTGGGATTCAAAGACCCGCACACGGACAGCTCTAGAAAGAGCATCAAAGCCTTTGGGCAAAAGAAGTCGTAGAGTCCAAGGTCATCAGGATGGACAGACTGGAACCAATGGCAGGATGGAGGCTGCAAGTGCAACTGGTATCTAAGCTACTAGTAGTTTGGGGTGTTCGTACCACCCCAAACTAGAGATCTAGAGATCCAGGGACAGGTCTCGCCTGTTGCCCCTGACATAGGAAAACCCACAGATTTTATCATGTGCTTATATGTGGGGGTTTTCCTGGATGTGGAAAGCAACTAGCTTCTAAATCAAATCCATTCTTGGCATACGGGAAATACTTTCCAACCCACACTTAACAGGAATAGCCCTGTCACAGGGGCAAATATTTAAAGCTTGGGGTTTTGGTGAATGCCACGCAGGCACAAGAGAGCGTAAATGTTTTTAGAACAGAGACCAGTTTTAATTGAGCAAGCAGCACTTGCCCCTAACCAACACCGCTGTGGCAGAGAACAAACAGAAACAATGCTGCCTAGGCTAACTGTAAAGGACATTTATTGAAAGGACTAGAGAAAAAGCAACTTTGAAAGGGTTTTGAAAGAGGGCCTGTAAGCACAGCAGAAGGCCTCCATCAAGAATGACAAAGCTGTGGAGGCTCTGAGCATCCTGCCCATCCACAGGCAGCTGAGCAAGGCCACGGTTCCTGGCTAGTATGGCCACGAAGGTCTGGGGCAGGTGGCCTGAGGCACAGCGCAATAGCAGAGGGCCAACACTTGAGCACAGAGGAGCTGCACAAGCCACACAGGAACTCCTTTGAGAAGTGAAGGAGAGCTGAAACAGAAAGTTACTCCAAAAGTAGGATTTAAATTATATTTTTGTTCTAGATACAGGTGCCAAACTTAAAGCCCAGATCGAGCACCAAGCATGAATGACAAACTAAGGGTTGGTGGGGGATAACTGCTGTGTGGCGACACCGTGTTTCAAGTCACTACCGTAAGCAGAGTGACGCTGCTCTGGCAGTGCTGCCCTCTGTGTTACTGCTGCCCCGGGACCTGGCGCCCAGCATTTGGCAGAGTGCAGGTGAAGGAGGACCTGCCAGAGCACTCCTGCCTTTGCTGTGTCCTGCGCAGCTGCCGAGCACTGACTTAGCAAACGGTCCCATTATCTTGCACTATCTGTAGTTTGTTCCCTGCTAGCTTTTCTCCAAGCCGTACCCTGGTTATGGAAGTCACACAATACTTCCTCTCTCTCCCTGCCACCTATAACCCTCTCCCCCATTCCTCTATACACATCTTCGCATGGGATGGAGACATCAGGCATGTGAAAATTAAATCTTTCTCTTGGGGAGTGAAGCCAGCATGTCCTAAAATCATCCCTTCTCAAAGCCAAACTACCCGCTGGGGTAAGTCGGCATCCTCCAGGGCAGCAGGACAAGCCAGCATTGATTTGCTTCCTCAGTGCAGCCCAAACCATTTTGACATCAGGGCACTCTGGGCTCTTACCCGAGCGCTTAGTGGCCATTGGGGTGACGTTTGTCCAGTGTCCAGTGTGGGGATCATACCTCTCCACAGAATTCAGTATGTTCAGCCCATCATAGCCACCTGAAACAAAATACAGGAGAAAACCATGGGTCTGACTTCTGGAAGAATGTTTTCTGTGCAGACAGCAATAACATGCTTGGTTCATCCGCACCACAGCGTTACACTGCGAGCAGCACAACTCACAACACGCCGGGGCTGGCAGAACAAAGAGGATCTCTGCAGCCCGCAGCGCCAGACCGGGGCCAGCTCTGAGTAAGCTCTGGCACTCCACTGCACAGGGCCATGCTGGGAGATGGCATCACCTCTCCAAACCAGTACAACCAGTTTAGCACCACACTGCCCAAAGCTGCCTCTGAACATGCTGATGCCAATGTTGATGCCACCCTGCTAAACGTGCAGCTTCCAGACCTGGCACTGGCTCAGGGTCCATGTGCCACAGCCCGCAATGACAGCTGATGTATAGGCTGGGATGTCTCAAAGAGCTGTCTCACAAAAGGATACCAAGAAATCTCATTGTGCAACTTCAGCAAAGGAGCAGCGTGCTGGCATCTGCCTTGGGGGACAGCATGAGGAAGAAGAATTTGGGAGAGGGAAGTGAAACCCATAAATCAGTGTCCAATATCTGTGAATCCCCAGGAACAGGACTGCAACTAATGTGGGTGCAGCACCAGGCCTGCCTTTCCTGGCATCTAGAAGGTGTATCTACAGAACAAGCTTACTGAAGTCTTCGGAGTGCTCTGCCCTCTAGCACTCTCACCATATTCACAGCTGGTGTAAGCCTCTGAAAATGAGAGGAGTGCTACAGAAAGGAGCTGGAACACATACAGCTCAGGATACATTTCTGGAGTGCTACAGCCAACATCGCTTTGTGTGGAGCAGATGCGCCCTCTATTCTGTGACTATCTGCTTCATCTCTAGGGCGTTTCAGCCAGTGCCCAGCCCCTGCAAACCTCAGCTGGCACTGCTCATCCCCCATGCTTCAATCCCCCATACTTCAATCCCCCGGCCCTCAAATGTAGCCTGATTGTGGCCAATTTGCTTCTGACAGCATTTACTGTAGTTATTTGGCAGCTCCAGTCTAAGCCATTGTGATGGTTAACGGTGAGAACAGGCTGCATGTGCTGATGGAGCTGTGCAGTGCCCAGCGCAGTGATGTCAAATCTTCTCTTCTAACCCAGACATGCTGTAATTGGTGCTCCCCAGCACCTGCACTGTCATTTCTGTAAAGAGCAAGTATTTGCAGAATGTGTAGAGGTCCCAAGGGCACCTACCAAGGCAGTAGATAACTCCATTAGCTACAACAAGCCCTGCTCCTTCCCGTGCTGTCTGCATGTCTCCCAGCATACTCCACTGATCAATGTTTGGGTCATATCGTTCCATACTGGTGTGACGTCGGCTTCCATCAAACCCACCGGAAACGTAGATCATGTCTGCAACGTTAGTTAGACAGAGGTTGGACTCAGTGAGTCAAGTGCCAAGCATGTACAGGAAGCAAACGTACAACATGGGCTGCAAAATACAGAAACCACCACAGATCTTGGCACATTCAGAGCACAAACAAACCCAGCCTCCTCACCCTAGCACAATGCATTAGCCCGCTCACAGACCCAGCGAAGTAAACAAATATAACATCCATTTGGCCCTTAAATCTGCTTCTTGCTCATGGAAGAAAGACAACACGCACACCCCAGTTATTTTTTTCATGCTGCAGAACCTACTGAAACACTGCCATGCCCAAACCCTGCCTGTCGTTACCATTCTGTCAGCACCTCCCTGAAGTAAATGCTGACAAGGTAGTAAACACACGTGTCAAAAGGAAAGAAGATCCAAAAGACACATCTGGATCACCAAGATCAGTCCCTTATACTGGATAACTTAGTTCAGGCAATGCTTTCACAAATCTGTCATCTTCAAAGCAGCTGCATTCTTAAGAGAATTTTCATTAGAATAGATTATTAACAATCTAAATGAATAATATTTAACCAATATTAAGAAGATAGTCTAATATAAGCATTAAAGCACAGAATATTCATTGGAGTAACTGCTATTTTAATGACTAGAAAACTTCCTCTCATTTCCACACCAACTTTTCCCTGGCTTGTTTATAACCATTTGTTCTTATTCAATTCTTACATTGCCCATTTTCTTCTCGTGCCAAGTCAAACTCATAGAGAACAATAATATCTGCTCTGGGCCTTTGCTTTGCCAGCATAAGCAAGCTGAAGTGTTCTGGTTTGCTCAATAATTTTATTCTTCCAAGACTGTCCTAAGAATCCTTCTCCGCACCAGAGAGGCTCCAGTTTCAGGCTCTCTCCAGTGCTGGCTGGTTACTGCTAGACTTGGTGTCCTGTGCTCAGTAATACACAACACTGTCACCACCCCGAGTGCTTCCCACTCCATAATCCCTCGGAGTTCCTTTCCCTTCATGCACAGACACATGCTGTAAGAATGAAGCAGAGGCAGAGCTCCTCTCAGGATACGTGGGCAAGTTTTCCATTTCTACACCCAAATGATGAGAAGCCAGAATTTCAGACTCTCCTCCTCCCTCAGAGCCATCCCACTCTGCACATACCAGTTCAGGGCACTTCAGCACCAGAACTGAAAAGGCTGCACTGCTCTGCCCGTACGGTGACCAGGACGTACCTCCGAGAGTCGTGGCTCCTGCCAAGCCTCGCCGTACGTTCATCGGAGCCACAGAATACCAGATGCCATCCTCATCTGATGTGTAATCCAAGCACTCCACTGAGCTGAGACGAGAGCGACCATCGTACCCCCCAATCACATAGATCCGATCATGCAGGGACACCGTAGCAACGTAGCGCCTCTTACGGGTGATGCTCTAAAACAGTGAAAAGAATAAAAAGGTCAAGGAGAGGAAATAACACCGATGCACGGAGATCAACCACTGCTCTTCCATCCTCTTTTGCTGCTCTTTTGGGAAATGGCCCACTACTGCAGAGGCAACCAGCACTATGGACTTAAAGAATACAGTCCTAAAATGCTTAATGACTATGTCTGCCTTCCTCTGCCTGTAAATCTCTGCCGTGCTCTCTTCTCATGCCAAGTCTCTTTGCTCTAAAATATTTTGCATTAAATGTAGTTTATCTTATGCTGCTACTGAATCTTTGATGCATCTTGGAAGTTTGTGTGCCTCCCACTGGCTCCCTGCAGAGACTGTTAACAGGAAAAATGGGAGACTTGGAATATTTGATGAAAATACCTGAAGCTTTTAGCTTCCAAGAAAGAGCAGAATTTTGGGACACCAGGTGATGCAGAGTCTTCTGTGATTAGCGGTATTAAAGAAGAGGCAATTCTCCACCATTTCACACGGATGAAGGTGATTTTAAATTTGGGTGGAAATAGTCCTCAGTGCAGGAATTCTCTCTTCCTTACTATCTCCTGTTATGCTCAGAAACAATGAAACCAGAGAGATCACGCAGCTTGCCTGAAAGCAGGACTGATTACACTATTCCTATTGACATTTCAATTACCATAACTAACCTTAAAGCTTAACACCTCTTCAATAAGAAACGTGATAGCTCTCACTCCCACAACAAAGATGTGGGTCTCCAGGCTCATCTGATTAGAAATATGACAACCACCTCTTATACACAGCATACTTAGCAACTCTGCAAATGTGAAGTGGTTTCAGCGTTCACCATGTAAACCTCAGCAACTCTAATGAATTTATGTCAGAAATTCTAAGCAGAACGCAAAGCACAGCCCAATGAGGAATATTTTATAGCCGATACTACAGAATCAGTGTTTGATCACAGCCCGTTGAACGCAGTGGTGGTCAAAAATAGTCCCTTACTGGTAAGAAACTCCACTCCTGAGTTTTTGGGTCGTATTTCTCCACAACATCAATAGGTGACTGCTGGCTGCCAAATCCGCCAATCACAAGCAGGACTTCATTAGCTCCTAGAGCAAAGAGAGAGAGCAGAGTTAAGTCAATCCCTTCACAACTAAAGGGTCACCTCAAGGCAATCACCTGAAGAAACACTGAGCCTTCCTGGGTGCAATAAGCTGCCTCTAAATCCCTGTTGTCATAGAATCATAGAATCACTTGGGTTGGAAGAGACCTTCAAGATCATCGAGTCCAACCATAAACCTACACTGCCAAAACCACCCCTAACCCATGTCCCTCAGCACCACGTCTGCCCGGCTTTTAAATACCTCCAGGGATGGCGATTCCACCACCTCCCTGGGCAGCCTGTTCCAATGCTTGATAACCCTTTCGGTAAAGAAGTTTTTCCTAATATCCATCCTAATTTCATCTGAAGCAGGCAGCAGTCACCTGAGCAGGCATCTAAACTGGGCAGCAGTCACCGGAGCTCCCTCTGTCCTCAGCAGGGAGGAAGAGAGAGAAACTCTTCCAGGGTGCGTGGCAGTAAGACTAACTTAGGTGTTCGGAGCTGCCTGCTGGAGGCCATTCCTCCTAATGTTAGAGGGACTCTGAGAAGACAAGCTGGCTTGATAATATCTTTTTTTGTATTCTTTCCCCTTCCCCCCCCCCCAAACCTCTTACCACCCCCATGAAAGCTGAAGGAGGATGGCTGCTTCCCTGCAGCCTCCTCACAAAACAGGACCTTCTCCCCTCATTTGTAAATGACATCCAGACCAGATGGCATCTTTGTTCGCCATTTCACTGAGAAACAAGTCAGGCTGACTGAAGCCTGAAAAATTAATGAAATATTTTCAGAGGTATTGTCTCTTAAGTCTTACATTTTTTATTTCAAAGTTGCCTTCCCTCTACTTTCTCTTCTCTGAGATTGTCCTTGAACGTTTCTTATTTTCTTCCCGAGAGTTAAATAAGACTTGTGACCTGGAGAGTTTTAACTTCCCTTGTACTGACTGCCTTTGTGGTAGGTTTCTATCATAGTTCTAAAAATTGATAAGCATCCCCTGAATCCTTTAGGCCCTTTCTGCAACAGGGAGTTTTACCAGAGTTTAGAACTGTGCAGCTTTTCATTGCAGAAGGACTGAACACTGAGCAACAACGATTTAACAAGACACTGTCTGTCACAAAGCAAAACAGCTGCCACCTCAGATGAAGGAGAATAACATAAAAAATAACTGGGAAGGATTCACAAAAGAGCTCCAACAACAACTTGGAAAGCCTCCTGTAGAGTCTAACAGCTAAAAGTGCAATTGTTTCAGTTCATCATCCCACAGAAAGTTAATATACAACTTAATCACAATTTCTAAGGGCCACATGATAAAAGCACTGCTCATAGCAGACAGTATTGAATCAATTAAAAAAGGTAGGGCTGAATCCAGAAGATGAACCTTAGCAATAAGGTGCACAGCTTTTGCCTGTATAATTAAACAATAAAACATTTTTGTGATGTCTCCTTTATCAGGTGAAGCACTTCAACTAAGAACAAAATGAAACGTGTCTTTCTAAAATGACAGGGTGAGCTGAACTGCGTGTCAGGATGTTCCCAGAAGAAGAGGTGACATGTTGTGGCCTGGACTATGCTGGACGTCAAACCATATTGTAACAACATTCCCTTCAGGCCAAAAAATCTAATCAATGTTTATCTCTGACAGACCTAATTTACCCTCCTCCTGTAGTAGATAAACTGCTTTCTGTCCCTTAAAAGAGTGTTAATAACAGGGAATGGCCATGAAGGGTTTTTCAGGGTCCCTGTCCACCACACAAGCAGCATCACTGGAGAACAGGCAGGGAGGTTTGCTTGCAGGAAGAGCGGTCAATGCTGGCACCGATGGCAGTGCCCTGTACGTGTGCCCAGGATAGAGGCATGGCAGAGACAGCGAGAGAGTCAGAAGACTAGAGGAGAGATGTCAGGTGAGGAACAGCCACAGTCATGAAGTAAAATACTCTTCCTTCTTCTGCAGGTCAATCCTACTGTTTGTGTTGCTCTCAAGTGCTTACAGCCCTAAGTCAAGCATTTTCCCAAGAATTCAGTGACTGTGCTTGGTAGGAGTTGCTGAACTAGAGGAAGAAATCATGATCTGATAACACCAAACTGAGTGGGGAAGTGGACACTTTGGAAAGGAGAGACACCCTCTCCCTGGAAGACCTAAGAGTGGGCTTACAAGAACCTTATGAAGTTCAACAAGGTCAAGTGTAAGATCTTGCACCTGGGAAAACATAATCCAGGAGCGCAGCACAGGCTGGGATCTACCTGGCTGGGGAGCAGCTCTGTGGAAAGGGAGCTGGGAGTCCCGGAGGACAAGCAGCAGAACAGTGTACTGCTGCGGTGAGGCAAGCCGATGGGACGCTGGGCTGCATCGAGGGCATCACAAGCAGAGGTAAAGAAGTCATTACCGCACTTTACTCAGCACTGGCCAGGCCACACCTGGAATACTGTGTTCAGTTTTGGTCCCTGCTATGCAAAAAAGATGTGGACAGGCTGGAGAGGGCCCCAAAGATGATCAAAGGACTGGGAAGTCTGCTATATGAGGAAAGACTGAGAGAATTGGGTTTGTTCAGTCTTGAGAAAAGAAGGCTTTATCACCATGTTCCAGTATTTAAAGGGTGGCTACAGAGAAGGTGGAGGGGCAATGGGTACAAGTTACTCCTGGGGAGATTCTGATTGGACACAAGGAAAATTTTTCACAATGAGAACAACCAGCCATTGGAATTATCTGCCCAGGGAAGTGGTGGATTCCCCAGCATGGGACCCATTTAAGATTCAGCTGCAGAGGGTGCTGGGTCATCTTGTCTAGACTGTGCGTTTGCCAAGAGAGATTGGACCACACGATCCTTGAGGTCCCTCCCAACCTGGAATTCTGTGATTTATTTGCCGTAACAAGACTGGGTGGGTGGGGAGGGAGGTGGGAAAAGTACGTCTGAAGAGAAAAAGGGACCCCTCCATCTCCCTCCTTGTGCCTTCCCCTCTGAGATTCCCTCTTGAAAACTTGTGTTCGCTGTAACACAGCTGTTTCTCACCTTGCAGCTTTTTTTGTTTCTGACACTGATACCTGCCTTTTTAGACAGGAAGAAAATCTTCCCACATTTCTTGGACAGTTGCATACTGAGGCAAACATATCTGGAGGTACCAGCAACTCAGGAAACTGGTTTTATGGTTACAGCCTGGGATTAAAGGGAACCAACTAGACCCCATATCGCCACTAAGCAACTCTGAAAAAAATGTACCTCTGTCCTTTGCTCCAGTCCCCTTTCTGTACCGCTGGGGAGTGTGGATTGACAAATTACTGCTGTGAAGCACTTCAGTGCAACTACACGGCACTAGACACAGGGTAGAATACAACACCTGCCCGTGCCCCAGACCTCCGCAGTGCCCTTTTCTTTGCTGCTTACCTAGACGCGCTCTTGTCCTGGGTCCTTGCATCTGACTCCGGAGCTCGGGCCGAAGATGAAATTTCTTTGCTTCATCTACAAGGTCTCTGCACTGCAGGCTGCACCGTATAAAAGGCTGAGGAAACACATGAGTCACTGGTACATGCAAGGTATTTTAAGATCCCTCACAAGAACTGTCCTAAAGCCAACTCTCATCAGTTCAGACAGCGTTAAAATGACTTGTGTGCAGGCTGTGGCTCATAGCGTCATGACGCAAATCCTGCACACAAGGAAATGCAAAGACAACGTAAGACTGGACTGCAGCTGAAAAGATATGGCTCAATTCTCACGCGCTGCAGGTTCCATAATGAAAATATGGGAAAACTAAGGAAACAACACTTCTGCTACAGTTAAGCCAGCAGAATTATGTCTGAGAAGGGGGACTGCAAGTGAAACTACACTTGAAATCAGTTTGGCTGGATCTGCCCCACGTAACTCCCAGTCTGCAGCTGCCATCAAAGAAGCAAGGAGCACAACACAACGAAGCAGTTTAGCTGTATCTATCAGCTTGATCTCCATGCAAATGGGACGTGGAGCTATGAAGAGACTACAGAAGCACTAAGGTCTTCTTTAAAAGATGTGGGGGGTACTACAGCTGAAGGACAGCCTCATCTCCTCCCTGCATAACGCCACGTGCAAGAAGGCCAGGGTGCTCAGAGCAGAGGATGCCACACGGGACTCTTCTCTCTACACTGCCCCGAGATGATGATGTCCCACCAGTTTGTGTCACTTCCAGGCCATTCTGTGCAGTAAGAAAGCCAAGGCCCTCTATACACACTGTCCTAGGCTGGTTTTGGAGCAGACTTAATTGTCTTGGTACCAGACCCTTTCACGGTAGCTTCAATTTCAGTCTAAGGTAACATAACATAACAATCTGTCTAAAACACTGTTTAGCTCTGGCACAACTTAACTGCCTGTTAGTTGCCCTTATTTAAGAACATCTGTAAAAGGCAGCTATATCACATTAGAGATGAATGTTGCTAAATCAGCCACTTCTCTACTATGTCTGTCGTTCAACATTCAGCACCTGCCAGGTGGCAAGGACTAGTAACCACCGGTTACCTCCCACCACCATCAAACCAGAATGCTGGTTTGAACTTCCCTGTGCCTTCCTGTCAAACCTTGCCTGGGGTCAGCGTCACTTCCTGTTTGGAATTAAACTTCCATTGCAAAAGCTTAATTATCTCTCATCATCCTCCACATTTTGGTTTGCCTCTGCAACACCCCGGCCACACAAAGAATCAGCATTAGGTATGGCTCCGACTTGTGTGTTGGCACTGGACCTACACAGCTGCTGTCCTCATTCAAAGGCACATGCTTTGCCAGCTGCATTTAAAACAACTTCTGAGGAGCCATCTCCTCCCTAGGATCGCACGCCAGCAGCCTTCAGCCTAGAGAAGGAGACCTGCTTATGAATGGAAGGCAGAAAGCACTTGTTAGAAAACTGTAACAGATGACAACATAAAGGTGATATATATATTAGGAGACAACTGAGTAACTGCTCTGGATGGAGCGCCCGCCCAGCTGAAAAGTGGGACGCTGCAACTGCTGGCACAGGAAACTACTTCTGAGTGAAGTAGTGGACACTCCAGCTGAACAGGGACAACACCATAGTGTCATCATCGAAAAGCATCGGCAGAGAAAGAGCTATTAACATGTTCTGTTAGGACAGCAGGAGCCTAACCAGGGAACACGGCAATCGCACACAGATGCTGGCTCCCTGCTGCTCTGTGTCCATGGACCTGGGCTGACGATACCTCGGTGTCGATGACATCTGTGATATAGCGGGGCGTGAGAAGTGGCATGCGCACGTACTGCAGCAGTTCTGGCAGCGACGCTTCCCGTTCTTTTTTTGAGTGCTTCACCCAGTTTATAACTGCCTCAAAAACCGGCTCTTCAGAGTCCACCTGGAAAGAGGCACACGCTGATCAGACCGCAGGATAAATATTTCAGCAACTGTTGTGAAACAGACAACTTCCAGGCTGCTGACACTGCTTGACAGCTAGCAAGAGAGCAGGACATTTCAAGTAAGAGTCTGTTATGGAAATTCCCATGAGCTGTATTTACAAGCACTATGAAATTTTCTCATTTTATTTTCCTTAGAACTGTATTTGTTGTTTCTTTACAGCTAAGATCAACAAGTGCCAAAAAAGTGAGCTTTATGGTATGCAGCAGAGCCACGAGGTGGGGAGCCACCACCTTTGAGAGAGCCCAGCGACAGGCATTAACTCGCAGGGCAGCTCCCCCGACTTCTCAGCGGAGCAGGAGTTGCTGTCCCGCAAAATGCAAAGTACTATCATAAAGGTGACCAGAATCACGTTCCCTTTTACAGCGCAGTGTCTCGCTTAACGTCTTCCAGCCCTGTGCCCAGGCATTGCCCCTTTAACACCCGAGCCATATCAGGTATGTTTAAAGGGTTTTTATTCCCATCCACATTTAAGAAACTACAAACAACTGGATCTCAGAGTGGGGAAGCTCAGGGTGTGAATGACTAGTTTATTTCTCGCTCCACCTAGGCCAGCGCATGCCAGTGCCTGCACCACTTCCAGAGATTACACTGACTAAACCATCTAAATTTGATACTTTCAGAGAACCTTAGGTGCTTTAGACAGCTTTACAAATACCACAGCTCCAGCACGCACTAAGAACAGCCATGCAAATTCATCTATGATTACCAAAAATGAAAGAACTGTAAAAAAACCCATCATATATTATTTAGGCTTGGTTTTCTGCTTGCATGTCTTCAGATCATCCAATGCAAAAGCAAATCAATCAGACATGAATTTATTATCATGAGGTCTGTTAAGTGTTATTAAATGTGAAGATAAAAGGAGATACTGTAATAAGAGGATTGAGCCTTCCCAGTGATATATGACTGGTCCACTTCGAAGCTCAGTTTGAAACTGCCTGTTGCAGAATGTTCTGAGGCAGGGAGCCACAGAGGTTAATTACGTAAGGCAATTCTTCCAAGCCATTGATTTATATTTGTTCCAGTGTAATTTAAAATGGCCTCTTTCTATTTGGATTACAGGGAAAGGACAATTATAGCTCACTAAAGGAGAGCAGAGTACTTTACTGTTTCCAATTTTCCTCACCCTCTCTTTAAATGCAATAATCCTGCATCATTTTATTCCCTCCCAAACTGATTGTCCTGCGGTAATATTTAACAGTTTTGTTGTTCGTGAAATCATTTCTGTTTTCTGATAAACAATGAGCAACACTAAACACAGCATCACAGCGTGGACCTGCTGCTACACTTCTCGAACAGCCAGGTGACTTTCCGATGGTGCTCCCCTGGCTCCCCCTGCTCCCTCAGCACCCTCTGATACAGCACTTCACCTCTGCACGGGCACAGCGCTAGGTTTGGTCCCTTCCCCGTCTTAAGGTATGACACTGATTGCACACCTCACGGTGTATGGGTGCACGGCCTGCATCAGTCCTTCCAATCCACAACGACTTTTGTGGATCGCTCGTGTGAATCATCTGATTAGTCTGGCTGGGCTGTTCTCAAGTTCCTCATTATTTCCTTCTTCACTGCCCAGAAGCATTATATGTCTGTACTCGCCACAACCCACATAAGCTCAAACCCTCACAGCGTTAAAGCTGCGGCTTGTTAAACACCAAACGCACTCAGCCTTTCTCCCCTGCTGATCTCAGCCTGTGCCAGGGTCTCTCACTGCTATCCTGCATGCTCTTTGTCAAGCAGACTTATTAAAAAGAGGATCTCAGCTTGGCTGAAGGCCACTTTCAAGGCAGACTTTCAAGGCATACATCAGGAATTCTCCTCCGGCTACCCCTGTATCGGCTTTTCAGGAATTCTACCAGAGATCTCGCTGACAGTGGTTTGCTTCTAAGAGTTCATGTTACTGTGAACTCTGAATAGTGATTGCTTCAATCACTTCTTTTAGAAGAGAAGCAAGCATGAACTCTCAAAGAAGTCCATCTCAATAAAAAACCCAAGTCTCCTCCCCATTATCAAGGAATATTCAGCTTATTTCAATTCTCAATAACATACATATTCATAGAAAATTTGGAAAAAAGTCTTTTGACAGGTTTCAGCCTTAAGGGAAGAGTCAGACTACCTTGCACCGTCATGTATTTTGCTGCTTGTAAAAGTAGAGGACACCCAAATGCCTGGGATGACACAGGCAT
This sequence comes from Chionis minor, assembly GCA_013398295.1. Lineage (NCBI taxonomy): Eukaryota > Metazoa > Chordata > Aves > Charadriiformes > Chionidae > Chionis > Chionis minor. The sequence goes on from VZSF01004944.1 coordinate 126,745, forward strand.
TCCTTCTGCTGCTGAGCAGCATGCAAAGGTGTACAGAAAAGTTAGTCTTGAGGGTATTTCTGAAACAAAGGCACTGAGACAACTTGTCTTTGTAACCTCTGAGAGCTTCTCCAGGGAAAGGTGGAAACAAGGGAACAAGAACTCCGCAGAGGTAACTAACTGCAATTGCCTCACTTGCAGGAAACGCTTGTGTGACAACAAATTCTTACATAAAAGTTGTATGTTACTGACCAATTTCAGATTACACGGCTAAAAAATTAGAAGTGTCTTGGAATTTAAATTTCAAATTCAAGAACTGTGTGATTCTGACTGGTTTCAATGCTTTACTTCAATGCTTGTACAGTAATGGTACTTTTCAGGTTTTACCTGAATTTCATCACACTTGATGAGCTTTTCAACCTCTTCTTGATTTAAGAGGATAAACTCTTCATGCTGAACCACCTCTGGAAAATGTTTCTGGCTGAAGACCTCTGCAGCTTGCATTAGATCAACACAATTGTGTGTCTCAGCAAAATCACGAATGCCCAAACAATTTGATGGATCCAGTTGGCTTTCTAGAAACTCACAGCAAGCTTGTTTCACACCTACGGAAAATTGGAGGGGTGAATGAGCACTGCATGCTTACTATCAATCCACTGCTTTGGAAAGGGCTTCAGTAAAGGAAGTTCTAAACAATAATGAAAAACCAACTCAAATAAAAAGCTTAAAAATACTACAGAAACACACACATGCAAATATTTCTTTGGACGGATGTGAAAACACAACGCAGTAGACCATGTGTTTGGGCTGTTTCAATCTCTAGCTATTCTATTTAAACGCAAAAATTAAATAAATATGATACCAGGAAAATACTCAAATGTGACTTGTACTGAGCTTCATGGATTATAAACAAAAAATGTATATGCTAATGGATATGGCTACCAGATTTCTAGGTTTTCTCCAATGTCTTTTTGATAGTTGCGTGGGATTTGGGATAATTGCCTGGGCGAGCTCCATAGCTGCACATGCCAGTTTGTTGTAACCCAGACATGCTATGATGGCAAGTCAAATGACATCAAGGATTTGCTTATTATTATAAGTTGACTGAGCTGTAACATGCTGTACATATTGTATACAGCCCACAATTCCTTCTGGGAATTCTCAGGCAGAAACACAATAGCCCAAAGCGTGAAACAATAACCTGCTTTATCATCTTTTTTTCCACCCAAATCAGTTCCTCGACCAATGAGACCACAAGACAGCAGAAGTTGTTTGACATAAGTACTTATAAAATACCATGCCTCCCACAATCTGTCTTCCATTCACAGAAGGTCAGACAAACCAAATCTCTGAACAGCAGCAATTGTGCCATTTATGCTGACACCTGGCAATTACCTTTCAGCTGAAGCAGACACGCCGCTGGGAGCAATTCTTGGACATTTTCTACTGTCACGTGAACAGTTTCTGTATATACAAAGTCTAGCAGGATTTCCATGGTGGAGGCTGTCAGTCCCTGGATATCTACGTAGGGTTTATCTTTCTCTGAGAGCTGTAAGTTAGAAGGGAGAAAAAGGTTTATTTTTCAGTAATGTGATCAAAAAGCCAACAACGCTCAGCATTTTTTTAAAATGTGGTCTGTCAGAGACGTTTCACCAGAGATCTGTCCTTTTTCTTCTTGTGCTTATTGAAAGAATAGGGACTTGCCCCACAGAATTCACTTACAGGGTAAGAGGGACAAAGTTCATTATGGATCAGGAGGACAGCTAAACCACATTGTAAAATGAGCAAACTGAGATTAGAGATATTAGAAATTACATGTATCGTTTGTGCAAGACAACTAAACTCTCTCCTCCAGGCAATAACTCCCAGCTTTACTACAAGGAACAGCCCAGCGGATTCCTCCCTGGGCTGGATGTGTACGACACGCTGCAGTTTCCATGGAGTCCCCACCTCACCACTCTGCTCTAAAACCAAACCAAAGTCTTTCCTAACTGTTCAATTCCTGATCCATTCTGGAAGCTTATGGTGAAGGTCCCTCAAAAGAACAACTATTTCTAGGCCAGAAAGTTCAGAGGTAAAGGTTACATGTTGTTTTGGCTTAAACATTTGAAAGTAAAATGACAGTATATACAGTGATGGTTCTTACACAATCCTGACTTTTCCCCCTGACCATTTTATCATCTCTAAGATACATAATTTTGGAATAGTTATTTTTTGCCAAGCAATGTTATCCTCTCAACAGTCAATCTTTCGGAAGAGTAAATTCTGCAAATCCACTAAATTTGCACTTCTGTTGGTACAAAACTGAGATTATATTGCACAAAGCATCAGTTTTGTAGTTTAATGTACCCATCACAAAGCTGCTGGTGGAGCATCTGATGATTCACGAACAACGGGCCGGCAGGTGGACTCACTAATCACGCCCTGCACATAGCTGCAAGCTCTTGTCAGCATGAAGGGACCTCAACAGAAGGATGTCTCCATGCGGCACGCTGTAAACCCAACCTTTTTCCCCCTATAGCTTTTGAAGAGGTAGTCAGCATCAGTACAAACACGGATGAAACCCCTTGACTTTTCTTGCCAAGAATGAGACTCAAGTTGGTTACAGACAGATTGAGCAGAGATTTGGCGAACAGAAAGTAGGATCAAAGTATCATCGCTTGGCTTAGAATCTGCCACAGCTAGGGAGAAAGGAGATGACACAGATGGAGAGAAAACAAGAGCAGTCAAGGATATTCCCATAGAGGCCTTCCATCACACAGCAGCAGAAAGGAAGAAGTGTCTCTGCTGAGACTCAGCCATCTCTGACGCAGAGATACACTTCACAGGAGAGAAAGAAGCCCAGGAGGTAATGGTGCTACTCGAAGGAATCTGAGGGAAGAGGCCTTTCAAGTCTGTTGACGCAGTGAACAAACTTTATGGCATCCAGAGTCAGAGAGGAACAGCAAATTACCTTGTCTGACCTGCCCTATCACAGGCCAGGCATGGCATTTAGGAATTAGTAAAATGAGTTAACTAATGAGCTAGACTAAATGAGTCTAACTAACCTGGCTAGACAAAACGTTCCCAAAACAAGACCATGCTGTTTGGTACAACAGATAAAGGACACAGATGTCACCAAAGGTCAGAACTGATCAGACAAGATGTTCATATGATTCCAACAAGCCAACGGAGATGTAGGCCGTACATACTTAGATGAAAGAGGGTAAGAAGTTACAAACATCTATTGACAGGAGATTAAGAGGGCACCAGACCCCCTGGTAATTGATTACACTGCATCAGGGGGAAGCTGTAGACGTCTGTTCTTCACAGATTGGCCTGGAGCTGGTAAAAAATCATACAATCATAGAATCACTTGGGTTGGAAGAGACCTTCAAGATCATTGAGTCCAACCATAAACCTACACTGCCAAAAGAAGCTCCTGTCCCCACAACCAATATTCGACAATCAATAATCAGCCATGTATACTGTTGGCCAAAACACAAACCATGGGGACAACACTAACGCTATAGAGATGATCACCTCCTGCTTCCCTTTTACTTCTGCTACACTCCACTACTTGGTTGTTATTTGGCTCGCAGCTTACTCATGTGCTAAGATTGCTTGGGAGGAAGAAAACATTTCAAGTAATTCCACATAATATACGTGACACAGAATAAACTTGGGATCCTAGCATCATACCTTAAAGAAGGATGTCAGAGTGGAAAGAACTTGCTTGTGAACATCCCATGAAGACCCTGAGCTGTAGCTCCAGGCTGCACACGCCGCATTAGAGAACTGTGTACAGTGCTTAGTGCTGTGCTGTTGGGACAGAGAGAGTCCCTCTTTTATTTGGACTCAGAAGCAATGCAAAATGATGGTGAATGCTAATCAAAACACAGCACAAGCAGCTTTCCTTTCACAAGTGTTTAGCTGTATGAGACATATCTCTGCATCTCTGCTGTTAGAATTCCAGATTAGTTTCCCCCTTTGTTGTTTAATATAAGAGTTCTGCTAATCAGCTGGAAGTAAAGCAATACAGGATTGCTACTCCCTAATACAAGCGCATTTCAAGGATGGTGGGCTACAAAAATGATGAGGGGGCTGGAGCATCTTTCTTATGAGGAAAGGCTGAGGGAGTTGGGTCTTTTTAGCCTAGAGAAGAGAAGACTGAGGGAGGAACTCATCAATGCTTACAAATACTTCCAGGGAGGGTGCCAGGAGGAGGGGGCTAATCTTTTTTCAGTGGTGCCCAGTGATAGGACAAGAGGTAATGGGCAAAAACTTGAGCAAAGAAAGTTCCATCTGAACATGAGGAGGAACTTCTTTCCTTTGAGGGTGGCAGAGCACTGGAAGAGGCTGCCCAGAGAGGTGGTGGAGTCTCCGACACTGGAGACATTCCCAACCTGCCTGGATGCCATCCTGTGCCACCTGCTCTGGGTGACCCTGCTCTGGCAGGGGGTTGGACTAGATGATCTCCAGAGGTCCCTTCCAACCCACAGAGGTCACATTCTGTGATTCTGTGATTTCTAACATGTCATAAAAAGTATGCAGCAATACAGATCCAGAAATCGACTAGAGTATCCAGGAAAACACATTCCCATAGTTAAGCAGAGTCACTTGGAGACATCAGGAGCTTTTACACCTAAGCTGCTGAAAGCCTTGAGGCAAGGGCTGCAGGTCATAACTCTATTGTGAAACACAATGCTGCTGTTTCCCATTCCATCCATAAATCATGCAACTCACTCTGCAGGAGAATGGGCCTAAAATTTTGGAACCACTTTCTTATCCAAGGCCGCTTCTTGTTTTTGCCTTCACTAATGCAGACACAAAAAGTATACTGTAATAAATCCCTCCAATTTCGTCTCATCTATAGGGGAAAAAAACCTGCTGGCACGACAGTGCTCATATGTGGCTTATTGCATTCTGGAAGGCATTCACAGTACAGTGAAGACGACCATTAAGAACCTCAAAACAGACGCTGTTTATGTTCAGAATGAGAAAAATATTTCTGCATGTTCTGGCGAAAATACTCCTTCAATTTCTATAACATATTCTCCAAGATAAGACAGACTAGTTTCTTTCTGAGGTGTAGCTAATGATCTGCTCTTAACACATCCCGAATGATGCTAACTTGTCCAAAGACAGACAGAAATGCCAGTGCAAAACTAGGATCCAGGGGGGCATTTGCTAAAACTGCTCTTCAATTTTCACTACAAGGAAGCCTGTAGGTAAAACATTTCATAAAACAAGAACCCGCACTACTCAGCACATGGGCAGAGAAAAGCGTTGTCAAATGCCAGGGGTTAAACAGATGATCAGTGGCTTCTCCTCAGTTCCGAAATAAGGGAAGTGGAAATGGGAAGGAATTAATATGAAGTAATATTGACAACTTTTTAAAGTAAATGTTAAAGCCAGAAGTGAGAGGAGGACGGAAACTAGAGACACAGGGACTGGCAAATGCAGTTCTTCATGATGGTAATCTCTGATGACAGTTTCAGGGCTACACTGGCCACGCACAGCTGTAACACCACAAATGGCAGTTGGGCATAACCCAGGGATCAGCTCTGAACAAAGCCCTGCGTAGGCCAAGTCTGCCAACAGCCGCACGTTGCAGCTAGCCAGGCAGCCCCCAAATTTGCAGGAGGCGAGCGATGAAACATGCAGGAAGCCCTCACAGAGACTGCCGGTCCGTTATGCAATCCGGCATTTTGAGTTCCCTCAAGTTACAGCCATGGCCAAAACACGCCGTGCCCACAAGTGTCTGGAGAGCAACCAAACGCCGTCCCTTTACGCTTACCAACATACTTGTCACTGACACGCATAGGAAGCAGGTCCACTTTGAGGCTTACCGAGCTGTCATTTCCTGGAAAGAACGCTCTCCCACAAACACTCGCTAATTGTGTGTACCGCCTGGCAGGTTTGTCATTTTGGGATTTCCATACAAAAAAGCAAATTTGGAAGACATACAAACTAAGCAACAGAAGTAAAACCCTTAAAGCAGCAGCAGTTTGAGAGCACGAGATATCGAGCAATCATGCCCGCTGGACACTGGATGCACTTATATTTCTAGGAAGAATTACATCTATGAATTAAGGTCACTACAGTGTTAAAATAAGAGTATAAAGAACAAAGGAGAGACAATTTCAGCTTAGATCCAAAGTATACCGATCCTCAGCCTTTGTTAGCAGCCACAAAGAAGGTTCTGTGGCACACAGAGCGATTGGATCTCTATAGACTGCCTCAATAAAGTACAGGAAGTCAAAAGCATTGACAGGAACGTAGACAGGAACACAAAGAAGCAGAGACAGTCTGCTACACTGCTGCGCACCTCCAAGCTATTGGGAAACACAGAACCTCCAGGGACTGAATTTGCTTTGTGTATTACTATTTTTTTTTTTTGTTAGATTTCCTCTGTGCAGAGAAAGAGCATAAATCTGACAGATTTACACATTTCATGAAGACACGGACAGAAAACACACTGGTATGTGGTCAGGCCGCACACGTCTATTTTTGGTCGCTTTGCACAGAACTATGATAACTAAGACACCTGCTCACCCCACACAGCACTGAAAGAAGTAGGCACACAGACAGCTCTGCCAACAGTGCTCATTGCTGGATAAAACAAAGAAGAAAATTAATCTCTTCTGCTCCTGGGTGAGCAGGGAGGTCTTTAGGACCTTTGAGCTACTTTGTAATTTTTCCCCCTGCTAACGGGGAAGTTGCTAGGACAAGGAAAGCATCTTCTGTAAGAAAAAGCCACAAAGACCGATTCAAACTTACAAAAGACAAAGCCAGGCAAAGCATCTCCTATTTAACAATATCGACAAGTGGCAGCTCTAGGTCAGGTACTACCTTTCAGTGATTTCAATAAAATAGCACGCAGGTAGCGCAAGCCATTCCAGGAAGTACTGTGAGAGCAAAGGTCCTCGCGAGCCCAGTGACAGGGGCTGACGGCCTCCCCCCACCCCAGTGCCACAGCTCACACGCTCTTCAGAAGAGCAACAGCACAACCCAACACATAACAGCAGATCTGCCAGCGTGCAGCGGAGACCAGAGCACGAGTTAAATACCCTCCATTTCAGCTTTAAAGGGCTGCCTTAATTCACCACCCGTCTAAGACATGGCTCACCCGGCTTTGCGCTAGGGCTGGCAGCCTGGGCAAGAGAGATGTGCAGAAACATGAGGACTGTAAACCACCCCTAGAAAAATCAGTAAATGTGTCAGAGCCTTCCTGTTTGCCAGCTCAGCCTGGCAGCTGTCCGGTGCACAGGTTGGTCACGCAGCTGACAATGACTCAGGACCACGGTCCCAACTGCAGCCTCTAACTCCCACAATGCCACCAGAAAGGGCTCCTGGGCCACCATGAGGAGACCTAGAACTACCATGAGGGGCTCCAGGGCCACCATGAGGGGCTCCAGAGAGACCCGGGGCCACCATGGGGAGGATCTAGAGCCACCTCTCGGGGAAGATCCAGGGCCACCATGGCAGGGGGCATCTAGCTGGGCCGCCACAAGGGGGTCCAGGCCCAGCTGCTGAGCAGCTTGACAGGGAGCAGCCCAAGCGTTGGGTAGCCCCTGCCTCTCCACCCACAGAGCACCCAGGCCCGGCGGCTGCCCGCGCTCCCGGGGCGCACCGACCTCGCTGGTGAACATGGCGCAGAAGTAGTCGCTGCAGGCGGCCAGGACGATGCGGTGGGCTGGGAAGTCCTTGTGCTCCACGCGGAGGGTGACGTCGCAAAGCGTGTTGCTCTTCCGCAGCGCGTTCATGGCGTTGAGGATGGACTTGGCGTGCGAGTTGGTCATGATGTCCTTGGGGGGGGCCATGGCGCCCGGCACCTGCGGGCACAGCCAGCACGGCCACATGTCACGGCCCGCCCGCCCGCCGCGCCGCCAGGGGGCGCCCTCCC